>JAOBRG010148657.1:492-18629 GCA_027574985.1 Umimayanthus nakama | reverse complement strand
ATAAGATGTTTATTATATGGCTTTGTTGATTATTCTGGTTTTTAAAAGAGTTAGCGGTCCGTACGGCTACTTACGGACCTGGAATTGACCAATCACAGCATGCGAAATCGTTCAGCCATATAATAAACATTTTTATTGTGCTGTTTTACCAATTTGATGTTATTTGTAACACATTCTAAATAATGCCTTTTCCGTCTTAACAGAATACTGCATCATACAAAAAGTGCGAGTGTAAAGAGGGATACTGGGGAAAGGCTTGTACAAACGAATGCCCTGGAGGATCTCTTTCCCCGTGTTACAACCATGGTGCTTGTAACAAGACAACAGGCCAGTGTAGCTGCTTTCCAAACTGGCGAGGGGACAAGGGTTGCCGCTCATGTTCACCAGGCTGGGCTGGGTCTGATTGTTCTGTGTTACTTCATTCTCCCAACAACAGAACTGCTGTGGCTTTCGGACACGGTCACTTTGTATCATTTGACGGAGTAATGTATCGATTTCTCGGGAACGGAGAGTATCATTTGCTAACAAGTGTAGAGATGAAGTTTGAAGTACAGGTGAGAATGGTTCCCTGCTATTCGGCAAGTGCATGCTTTAACGCAGTGGCTGTAAAAGTTGGAAGTACAGTTGTAATGCTGCACGCAAGATTTGCAACCAATGGGGAACCAGTTGTGGTCGTAAATGGCAAACAAGTGTTCGATCTTGGCTTTAATGTTGGACCAGCCGAGTACAGATTTGTCTTTAGTCGAGTTTCTCGTTTGCGTTTCATTTTGGAGTCTTCGTTTGGAGTGTACTTGAGCGTGCGGATGTACGATAGATACATGGATCTTCACCTGAATGTTCAAAACACATCTTACTGCACCGGCAGCGTTGGTCTATGGGGTAACTGTAACGGCGATATGTTTGATGATTTTACCTCCCTACATGGAAATATTGTAACAAAGACAAACATCTCCCAATCTTATCTGCATGATATTTATGCCGCCACCCGGAAAGTCAAAGCGCAGAGCAGTTTGTTTGTGTACGATTTTAATTCACATCACGAGAAGAGAACAAGTTACGGAGGGGAATACGCATTGTTTTTTAACAACACCGGTGCTCAGACAGGAGAAGTTTACAGCTTCTCGTCGTCTGACATTGCCATTGAGTTTATGTTGCGTTTACAAGGCCTTGCTGGAACATTAATTTCTTATACAACAACAGAAACGTTTGCTGTCACCTACTCGGGAACTGTTAAACTCCATTACGCAGATACGGTTTTGGATACTCTTGCTGTTCTAGAAATTGGAAAATGGAACCAAATAACATTGGTTTGGTCAAAGTCAACTAAGATTCTTCAGTACTACCAGATAGATTCAAAACGCCGAGTACAGAGTCGAAATTTTCCTGTTTCTGCAGACGTGAACATGTTCGAGCCGGGCGGTGTTTTGGCAGTTGGTTTCTGGAGGCCATCGCCTACTGGCCGCGGTAATCCTCCAACAGAACCGTTTGTTGGTGATATAGATGAGCTCAGAATCTGGAATAAGAAACTTGATTCTTTTGAAGTATCTGCCAACTTCAAAAGAAATGTCGATTGCAAAGCAGAATCGCTGGCAAGTTTGTGGAAATTTAATGAAGGAGAAGGGGGTGTTGCCCGAGATTGTGTCTCAACAGCGCACATACTACTGCCGTCGCCCGTTTGGCGTGCCCCATCGTGGGTGTTCTCAACAGCAGATATCCCACAATTTGCATCGGCTGTTTCCACAGTGTATAACTACAAGTTTAAAGGAAAAACAACTCAAGCGTTTGCAGAACAAAAATGCGACAGCTTGGTATTTGGCTCAAAACTTATCTACTGTTCATTTGTAAACCACGCCATACTGACATACTATTACACCGCGTGCGTAATGGCCGTAACTAGAACAGGTGACATGCAACAAAGCTACTGGACAGTAATGTCAATTGCTGACTACTGTCAATCAACTACATTGTCGAACAACTGGATAGCAAGGCCCCTGTGTAACTCTGTGTCAAATGTAAACTTTCCTAACTGGGTTGGAGGTAACTGTCAAATCGAATGCAAGTTTGGAAGATTAGATGGCTCTCACTTACAGAGGTGTAAGTGTATGACAGGGTTTTACGGTAACTCTTGTAGTGAAGAATGCCCAGGAGGATACAGATACCCATGTAACGGTCTTTCCACTTGTGAGTCAACAACTGGAACGTGTATATGCCCCTTAAACGCCAACGCGTCAGCTGACTGTAGTAAGTGTTCACCTGGATGGACTGGAAAAGATTGTGCCGTAGCCACAGCCAAAGCTATCAACACATCTTACGTGCCATATTGTCAAGCCTATGGCGCGGCCCACTACACAACATTCGACGGTGCTAGCCACACCTTTGGCACTTATGGAGAGTTTTTTGCAATAAACACAGCTACTGTTACCGTGCAAGTTCGTCAGATTCCGTGTATGAGTAAAGCTTTCTGTATTTCAGCAGTAGCAATACGAGCTGGAGATTCCAATGTGACTATTCGTGCGCCATTCACTTCAAACGGAAAATCTTTAGTTTGGGTTAACAAACAACGAACGAAAGTTGCACAACTGAGGCTAAATGGAGGTTTCGTGTATTTGAAAACTGCACCAAATACCTTTGAAGTGACAAATAACAAGACAGCGGATAATGGACTGATCTCCTTACGCGTCAAGCGTTGGAAGCGCTATCTCTCGTTTGAGCTTGTAGTTGTTGACCAGTCACTCTGTGAAACAGCTTCGGGAATCTGTGCATCGTGCGACAAAAACATAACCAATGATTTTAAAAAATCATCTGTTGGGAAGCCTTCATTGGTGCAGAAGACATCACAGAAGACCATCATTGTACTGTTCAGTGCCTTGTACAGTGTATCACTGACGGACTCTATGTTTATTTTCACAGCCACAAGCTACAAAGAGAAGAGAGACATCACCTCTAGTGGATATCAACTAGCATTTAACGGCACCTACACCGAACCTTTTAGAGTCCCATTTTTAAAGGATACTGATCTTACGATACAGTTCTTTGTCAAATTGCAAGCAGTTGGTGGCACTATTGTATCTTACGCTGCTGCTGGCACCTTTGCAGTTGTGAACGATAACACGATCAAGATCTACATCGCAAACAGTATATACGACACCAAAGTGTCCATACCATTCAATGTTTGGTGTCAAGTGACTCTAGTTTACTGGCGTGAAAGAGGTGTACTTATCTATCATCACCTGGATGACAGTGGTGTGTTGATAACACGCAAATATTTCGTGGGAAATGCAATTCTGGAGCCTGGCGGAACATTGATGATTGGACGTTGGCACAATACACCAATAGAAGGTGTACCGCTGCGCTCTTTTGTTGGTAGTGTAGATGAACTGCGAGTATGGAGAAGGGCCCTGATATCGGTTGCGGTTTTGCAAAGCTTCTCCATGGTGATAAAGACAAACGTTGAAATCTTAACATCAATGTGGCTCTTTGATGAGGGGGAGGGTAGAATTATACACAATGACATGGTTCCCCAAACAAGTATTTATCTGAGAAGTGCAATTTTACAAAGACCGTTGTGGCAGTTCTCTTACGCCAGAGCAAGTTCACCAACAATCGTTACCGGTCTTGGAACCAGCTTTAAAAATTTGACTCTTCAGCTGCACGCTCAACGTCTCTGTTCATCCCTCATTTATGATGTACGTCTTGAAGGTAGCTGTGGACGGTATATGAACAAAGCGCAGCTTCAATTTTACTTTCTAACCTGTCTCCATGACATCAGCTCGTCAGGTGACCTTGACGCTGCTTATATCGTAGTGACTATGTATGCAGATTATTGCCAGAGTCTTCTGCAGCTTACCGTATCGCCTGCTCAGTTTTTATGCCATCAGTTTCCGAGTTCTCTCTCAACGCCTTGGATTGGAGCAAATTGCAACACTCGCTGCGTTTTCGGTCGTGAAAACGAAAAGAACAGTAGTCTCTGTGTGTGCGATATTGGCTATTGGGGTAAAGAGTGTTCTAGCGTGTGCCCCGGTGGAGCAGTTCATCCCTGCAACAGTCATGGAAAATGTAACGCCATCTCAGGATCGTGCGACTGTGAAATTAACTGGAACGGTGACGGCGCTTGCGGGTCATGTACGATTGGTTGGACAGGGCCGTATTGCTTAGTGGCCGTCACAGGAGGTCAAGTACCGACCTGTTCTGCTTTTAGTGCGGGTCATTTTTTAAGTTTCGATGGAGCACATTACAGTTTTTTCGGGACTGGTGATTTCAAGCTCATACACAACAGAAACTTTAAGGCACAGCTGAGACAAATACCTTGCGCAAATGGACAATCAAGATGTATCAATGCTTTGGCTTTCATGTTCCAGTCTTCATGGCGTGTTGTTTTCCATGCACCGTACACAGGGGCGGAGCGGCCTGTTATATGGGTTAATGGGACCATTGCTAGCTTTGTATCAACCAAGTACCAAATAGGCAGAGAAATATTCTTGGAGCAGCGCTCTTCCACATCTTACACCATTATAGACACTACTTTGGGAATAGATATAAGAATACGGGTAATTGGGAGACGGCTGACCTTTGAGGGGGTTCTTCCACAATCACTATGTGATGGCACTTCGGCTTTGTGTGGTAACTGTGATGGTAATCTAGCAAATGACCTGAACGTAACTACAAGTGTATCACTTGAGAAGATGTGGAAGCTTACGCCTGTAGAGAGCTTTTTGGTATACAGCTATGGACAATACAGCGAGAAGCCTACCCCAACTGGCGGAGAATACGGTCTATACTTCAAGGGTGTGGGTGTGTCTACCGATCTTCTGCCTGACATTTTTACAGAAACGTTTGTGACTGTAGAGCTTCTTTTCAAAACGAGCAATGGAGCTGAAAGTGGGGGAGTTCTGTTTACTTACAGTAAAGGAACAGCATTTACTTTGTATGTCCAAGGTACTCTCAAGATCCGTGTTGGAGCAGTGATTTATGATTCGGAACTGAAACTGGAATTCGGTGTTTGGAATAAGATTACAGTTGTCTACAACCGTGCTACAGGTGTTTTGAGTTGCTATCACATCAATTCCGAAGGAGTTGTGTCTGTGAAGTCGATCAAAATTGCAACTGGTCTATTTTCTAAATATGGAACAATCGCTATCGGCCAGTGGGTCCCAGGTTCCAGTGACGAGGCAGTTGCGAATTTGAAAGGTTTCGTGGGCTACATCGACGAAATACATATATGGACAAGAGACTTTCACCTAGACGAAGTACGGTCCAACTGGCGTGTGAACGTACAGCGCTTTAGTCGACACTTGGCAATCCTGTGGAAGTTTAACGAAGGTGAAGGTACGATGGCATACGATTTGGTCTCGCACGTGCATCTGTTTATCCCGCAAGTGGCTGACGCACCGATTTGGGTTTTTAGTTATGCTACCCTAGATATTCTTTCCATTAGTAGCATCGTCACTTTCAAGAACGCAACTCTTGAGACACTTGCCAAACAATGGTGCAATGAACATATTTCCAAGTCCCCTCTTTCCAAAAGCTGTGTGGCTATGGGTAGTGGAAGTAGCCATTATTTCTACAGAGCATGCTTGAGGTTGATTGCGACCTACAACTCGCTTTTCGTTGGCATAGAGGTAGTAGTAGCTTATGCAGATACCTGTGAATTATCTCTTAACTTAACGTGGTGGCCAGCAAAACTGATGTGCAACTACCCCATCTTCAAGAATTCGCGTTTGATGATGTGGTCTGGAGCGATGTGCAATGTGCCGTGTGTGTATGGATACAGACACATGGGTCCGATCAGCAAGTGTGTGTGTGATCAAGGTTTTTGGGGTAGCTCCTGTTCGCATGTTTGTGTAGGAGGACCTGGGCCTAACGCTTGTCATCGTCACGGCAGATGTGCGTCGGACAATGGAGTCTGCATTTGTCAGTCACGGTGGCGTGGCAGTTACAGTTGCTCGCGTTGCACTCCAGGAAACACAGGTAGAGACTGCTCAGTAGCGTTTTCAGTAACTCCGGTATCATTAAACAAAGGAGGAATAGTTGCATCTGTATCAGGAAATGGTCACTATGTCGCACTAGACGGAACTAAGATTAATTTCAAGGGAGCTGGCGAGTTTACCGCTTTTGCGTCTGCACGTCTTGGTGTCACAGTTCAACTTCGCCAAGTGGCTATTGGTGGACGCTCTGGCCTAAGAAGTGGCGCTATACGTGTTGGCGCCAACGTTATTGCTGTTCATAGCAGCATTGGTATAAACAGCCGAGTTCTTGTTACATATAACGGTGTTCAAGTTAGCACAAAAGCAATTGTTGCAATTGCCGGAACTGGATTCGTGTACAGGAGAATCTCCCTCAAAACTTATGGAATCTTTGGCCCAGAAAACTTTCGACTGTATTTTTACCATCGATCTATATATCTGGATGTTATTTTTTCTATGGATCGTTCGCTTTGCCAAGACAGTTGCGGTTTGTTAGGAAGTTGTAAAGCTAATCCCAAATCAGCAATTTTAAGTCTGGAATCTAACTGCAGCTATGAACGACTACTTGATACCTTCAACAAGTCCGAGATTACACAAACAAATATCGATGTTTTTTTCAAACGTTGGCTTGTACCAGGGAATGAGAGCTTGTTCGTAGACGTTCTTCAAATTGCGAAAGAAGTGCAGGTGATAACTGCTGCAGGAAGCTGCTTGTTTTTTGATGGTGTTGCTGCCATTACCGCTCCCCTGGTAACCGTGTACTCAAAGAATGACATTACTCTGCAGTTTTTCATAAAACCACGCAATAGAGGAGTTATAATTTCGTACGCATTAGCAGATACGTTTGCGATAACGAACAACGGAACAGTAAAACTTCATTATGGTATCAAGGAATTTGACACTTCGTTGGTCCTAGATCCTGGAGTTTGGAGTCAAATTTCATGTGTATACAGACGCAATTCGGGCATTCTTCAGTTCTACCTAATTAACTCAGCAGGTGTCATGCAAACTCGACTGTTTTTCATTGGTGTCGGAGCGTTTCCTTCAGGTGGAACTATAGCCATTGGGTTGTGGCAAATCACAACTGTCTCCATTCCTGTACCAGGGTTTGTAGGATGGATCGACGAACTGCGAGTATGGAATAAACGCCTTGATCCTGTGACGATACAACAGGGGTGGCGGGTGAACGTCGAGGCATCTCTTCCTGGTCTGGCCGCCTTGTGGAAGTTCGATGAAGGTGAAGGTTTCCTTGTCAGGGAAGCAGTAGGAGGGGCAAATATCAATCTTGCCCAGCCTCCATGGCAAGCACCAACATGGTTTCCTTCGGACTTAAACATCTCTGTGACAGGTGAACTAAGATTGCTGTTCCCTAACGAGACCTTCAAAAATGACACAAAGGAATTATGTGATAACCTCTTGCTGAAAGGACCTTTCGCGGAAAAATGTGGCAATGCCTCGGAAAATCCAGACTTCTATTACCGCTCTTGTGTTTCGGATATCCTTGCTATGGGCTCTTTGGAAGCGGCAAAAGTATCGCTTGTGGCAATGGCTTCAGAATGCCAGGCAGTACTCAACCTATCCACACTTCCTGGGCAAGAATTGTGCAGTGTTTTGCCAACCAGGCGGTACGACAATTGGGTAGGACATAACTGCAGTGTGAAATGTGTGTTTGGCCAATACAAACATGGCAAATGTCGCTGCGATGAAGGATACTGGGGGGAAAACTGCTCGTTCGAGTGTCCGGGACGTGCCGTTAGCCCCTGTTTTGGCCATGGGCAGTGCGATACCGAAAGTGGAAAGTGTGTTTGTGAAGAGAACTGGCGAGGTGATAGCATCTGTTCAAAATGCAGCCCAGGCTGGATCGGCCAGTACTGCTCTTTGGCAATTTCTGGTCAGTCTTCTTCAGTGAATGTCTCAGTCACCGTGAAAATTTGCACTTTGTCTGAAGGTGGACGCGTCTTTGCTTTTGATGGTTCAATGTATAGCTTCACAGCTGTTGGAGAATTTGTTCTAATCAGTGGAAGTTTCCTACAAATACAAGTACGTCAGGTTCCGTGCGATGTAAACACCGTTTGCATCAATGGTCTCGGCGTTAAATTAAAAGATCTGGAGTTGAGTTTCCACGCACCTTACGAGAGGCATCGTGCTCCGATAATATACGCCAGCAACGAACAAATTATAGTAGGTGCCAGTCCTCCTTCTGCTCTACGGACACATAACGTCTCAGTTACCCAAGTTTCAGCCAATGTATACAAGCTCTCGTTGTCTCACTACATAACTATCAAAGCTAAAATGTTTGATCGCTACATGATGCTGGAATCGGTAGTCTCCACAGAGTTTTGCAATGTTGTGCAAGGTCTATGTGGTTCCTGTGCCAATGCGTTGCCTTTGCAGAATACCACTGCAGCTAAAAATGCGACCGTCGCCAAACCCAAGCCCATAACAGTGCTACAAGGAGTGGGTGTTTCTAATAGTACAAAAGGCAATGTGGACGAGTTTGTAAGAGAGAAGCTTTCTGTGAGACCAAGCGACAAACATTTTATCGTCATAGATGAGGTAAAGCGCAAGGAAACCCGAGCAGTATACGGCGGAGGATATAGTTTAAATTTCCGTTTTACTGCAGTTATTGCGTACAATGTCGTTAATGTGTTTGCCAGCAATACTTTAACAATCCAGCTGTTGGTACGATCTTGCGAACCAAGACACTGTGGAGGAGCTATCCTATCATATGCATCTCACGTGACATTCTATATCACAAACTTTATCACTGTCAAGTGCGTTATAGGAACAAGCGTTTATGATACTGGGTTCTCAACTGAACTAAACGAATGGAATGAAATATCTGTTGTTTTCATGCGTTTAGAGAAGAAAATGCAGGTGTTTTTGGTCAGCTCGGCTGGACTTGTTCGAATGAAAGCTTTTGAAGTGACTGTGGATCCATTTGCGGACGGCGGATCTTTGGCATTTGGATTATGGCAGCCATCATCAGGAACAAAAAGTACTCAATCAACACGTATCTTTCAAGGAGACATCGATGAAATTCGTGTGTGGAGTGTCCCTTTTGATTACGCTTTAATCAAACAAAGCTGGCTAAGTAATGTACAAGTTGGGGCTCCTTCATTATCTGGACTGTGGAAACTAAACGAAGGCGAAGGTTTTGAGGTGAAAGATACAGTCTCAAACGTTAACCTTGCTTTGCCTAAATACCCGATGAAAGACCCCATCTGGGTTTTCTCTGATGCACCAATTGCTGTTGTGCCTTTTGTGAACCCCAATCAATTTAATCAAACGTTGAAGAGCATCGCCCGCAACAAGTGCTTTGCGTTGTTATATAGTGGACCGATCTACAATGCCTGTGCGGGGTTAGGAAATGTTACTCTCGATTTTTACTTCAGTGCGTGTTTAGAAGCAGTAGTTAAGAGCGGCGTTGTCGTGAACACTTTGGATGTTGTAGTTGCAATATCGGATCATTGCCAAACTGTCTTAAGTCTTGATTTTTGGCCGGCACAAACTCTTTGCAACAAATTTTTAGGAAGGCGATTTCCAAACTGGATTGGGGAAAACTGCACTGTTTCGTGTATTTTCGGAACAGTCTCAGAGAGCAATAAGAACACATGTATTTGTGATAAAGGGTATTTTGGAAATAACTGTTCTCATATCTGCCCAGGTGGCGCAGAGAATTCGTGTAACAAACATGGTGTCTGCGATGTTAAATCTGGGAAATGTCGCTGTGAACTGAATTGGCGTGGAGACCTAAATTGTACCTCGTGCTCTAAAGGATGGGGCGGAGCCGACTGTTCTCTGTCATTTTCAGAACATGTAGTCCTGAGTGAGTTAGTTGGTGTTGGAAGCGTGAGCATCGGTGGTCCTTTTACAACCTTCAGTGGTGAAAGCTTTGTTATGCGAGCTACCGGCGAGTACTATCTCATCCGCTCGGTTCACGTGCCTGTTATTGTACAAGTTCGTCTTGTGACATGCTTCGGGGAATCCTTTTGTATCAATGCGATTGCTTTGCGCTTGTCGTCACAAACATTAGTTCTTCACGGGCCGTACACAACACAAGGGGATGCTGTGCTATGGCTTAACAGTAAACTAGTGAACATTGACCTTCATCCAATAACTCTCAAACTTCATGGTTTCCGGGCAGTGCGCCTGTCTTCTGCACACTACGAAATTACCCTTCCAAATTTACAGATAAAGATTCGCGTGAGTGGGCGTTACCTCAGCTTAAGTACATACGCGTCTGGAGTCGTGTGCAAGGACTCTTTTGGTATGATGGGTGCCTGTAATAGGAAAATACTGGATTCCCTGCTATCTTATTCTCCAGTACTTAACTGCACTGAAAGTATCTTCAACAGCATCGCGTCAAACAAAACTAGCCAAATTACAACGAACTCTTCCACTCCAACACAAAATATGATTATCAAGCTTTCTAAGAAACTGCAGATACTAGCATGCCACAGCTTGTTTGAGTATAAGTTCAAAGATGTCACAGAATATCGCCAAGCCAATGCAGGTTATACCCTGTTTTTCAATAATACAGCAGTAATCTCTACCGTTATAAACAGTCCTTTTACAAGCAAAGACATTACCATCGAATTAATGTTCAAGACCGTTCAGTTTGGTGTCATCATGTCTTATACTAAGATTCAAACATTCTTTCTTACCAACGTTGGCGGAATGTTTACTATCTATGTCGGAGATTTGGTCTTCAAAACTAATATTACAGCAGAGTTAAACGCGTGGAATCAGATCAATCTTGTGTTCAAAAAGTCATCAAGAGTCCTTCATTTCTACTATTTTCAATCCAATGAACTGCTGCAAAGAGTGGATATCAGAACTGGATTAGATTTATTCGTTCCAGGAGGAACTCTTGCTTTTGCTGGTTGGCAACCATCACTTGACGGAACTGGCCCTCAACCTGTCCACTTCTTTGTGGGCTTTATAGACGAGGTTCGGATATGGACTCAGACATTTCATCCAGCAGTTATTCTTCAAACTTGGAAACGAAGTGTTGAGGTTTCAGCCAAGGCGTTGGCGCATCTATGGCATTTCGATGAAGGCAAAGGAGAGTACGTTGTTGACAAGATCGTGGGTGCAAAACTTGGTTTTGGAACAAAACCCTGGCGATCACCGGAATGGCGCTTATCGGAAGTTAAACTGAGAGATCCTTTCTACAAAAAAGAACCAACTGACGAACTTGAAAATACAACGCGGCAAGCTAAAGCTGAAGAATTTTGCCATGAGCTCATACTATCAGGACCACTCTATTCTTCTTGTAAGGACCTCGGCCCTGGCACAACAACATTCTATTTCAGGTCGTGCATTCAAAGGATTGCTATAACAGGGTCAATGTATATGTCCATGGAAGTTATCACAAGCTTTGCCGACTACTGCCAAGTCTCTTTTAATCTCACAGAATGGCCAGCCAGATTGCTATGTAATGCTTTCCCTGGTAGACCCTTCCCAATATGGTTTGGTCCTGAATGCAATAGCAAATGCCTGAATGGAGAAAAAGTTTTACCAGACAAATGTACCTGCCACCGCGGATACTGGGGAAGAGATTGCTCAAGCGTCTGCCCGGGGGGTTCCCTGACGCCGTGTTATAACCATGGCTATTGTCATTCCGTTACAGGTCTGTGTTACTGTGACGCCAACTGGAATGGGAGTCAAGACTGCCGTCTTCCCTCCCCTGGCTGGCTTGGGTTAGACAGCTCCATCGCTACGGTCCAGTTACCACCCCTGCCTATCTCCTATGCTGTTTCAACCCTTGGAGGCCATTACGTTACATTTGACGGCTGCAGCTATACTCTTGTTGCCGTTGGAACATTCTTTGTCATCAATAATCCTGATAAACACTTTAACTTGCAAGTGCGACATGTATCTTGTCATCTCCAAAGCGTGTGTGTGAACGCGTTGGCATTTTCTGTTAAGTCAGTCACAGTATCTTTCCATGCACCTTACCAAACTGGTGGTTATCCTATCATCTGGGTAGACAATACGTTAGTTAAGTTGACAGGCCACAATATCACTTTAGGCCCAGCTTACCTTGGTGTTTCGTTGTGGCATGAATCACGAGACCACTTTGTAGTCGCATGGCTGGACAATTTGAAACTTTTTATTCGAATAGAAGGGAGATACCTGAGCTTCAAAGTAAATCTGAACTCTTCGTATTGCTACAACTCAAGTGGTTTGCTTGGCTCTTGCAACAGTAACATCGAAGACGACTTTGCTCTAAGCCAGCAGCAAGGAGTTTCCACAAGGAATGCGACACAAGCAGACATTAATTTCATTCTTGGGAGAAACCTTAGTGTGAAAAGTCAAGACAGTCTCTTTGTTTTAGACTACAAAGACTACCATGAGCAGTTAGTACCAACTGGAGGAGTGTATGCTTTGTTATTTAACGGAACTGGAGCGTCGTCAGTACCCTTAGTAAAAACATTTGGAAATGGTGTTGATATGACTGTTGAGCTTATATTCAAACCGTTCAGGATAGGCGGCACTCTTCTTTCGTATGCGGTTGAAGCCACATTTGCTGTTACGATTGAATCCACGATTAAACTTTTTCATGGTAACCGTGTATGGGACACAGGAATTGCGATACAGCTGGAAGTTTGGAGCCATCTCTCTCTTGTATGGCATCACCAGAAACTGGCTCTAGAGTTTTATTTCTTTAGTTATCAAGGAAAGATAGAGAGAAGATCCTACGTCTTGAGCTCTAACCCGTTCCAACCAGGCGGTATGATTCAACTTGGGCAGTGGGATCTTTCACCTGGTGAGACGGAAACAAAGACTCGAGTATCTTTCGTTGGCGTAATTGACGAGATACGTGTATGGAAGCGGAAATTTGACCCTGTTCTTATCCAGCAGAACTGGAAAATGAGTGTTCTTCCCTCTCATCCAGATGTCTCGGCTTTGTGGAAGTGTAATGAAGGAGAAGGGAATGTTGTTCTAAACCTAGTCAGCGACGAGCACATTCTTTTTCCACGGAAACCCTGGCCGCAACCAATCTGGGTGTACTCGGATGCTGACGTGTACAAAAACTTTACCTCATCTGAAAAACCGTTTGATATATCCTTTAACAATAGGAGTCTAGAGAATGCGGCAACTTCGTTCTGTTTTGAAATTTTCTACAAAGACACCCTTGATAGACATTGTGGCACCTTGTCTGCTATGCGGGACTTCTTTTATCTGGTTTGTTTGAAAGACATTACAGTCAGTGGACAATTGAATGCCGCCATTACAGCTGTGATATCTTTTGCTGATCATTGTAAAGTCATGCTTACTCTGACGTTTTGGCCTGCCCAGAAACTGTGCAACAGGTTTCCAGGAATTCAATTTCCCTCGTGGATTGGTGATGAGTGCAATATCAGGTGTGTGTTTGGTACTGCAGGCCCTACTGATCGAAACAACTGCATTTGTGACAAAGGCTACGGGGGCAAAGACTGTTCTAAGTTGTGTCCTGGTGGTATTCTCAACACATGCGAGGGACATGGTCGCTGTGAGCAAGCTACTACAAAGTGTGTCTGTGACATCAACTGGCAAGGAGATGAAAACTGTAGTAGTTGCAGCCCAGGTTGGGGAGGATTGCGCTGTCAGTTTGCGGTTTCAAAGCTTTCTGCCGCTTCTTTTGTCACAGCTACCATAGGAGGTAACGGATACTTTACAACATTCTTTGGAGTAAGTTTTACATTCCATCTACACGGCGAGTTCCACCTACTCAAAACAACTGTAGAAAACTTTGTTCTTCAAATCCGACAGGCTTCGTGTGTGAGGCAAGGGCGACACATACCCCTTTGTACAACTGGGTTTGCATTTAGTTACAGGAGTACCAGAGTGACCATTCGGGCTCCTATTACAAGTGTGTCAAGAACAGATATCACCGTGCCAATTGTCTGGTTGAATGGAGAAATTGTACGAGTAGATCACATAACCAAACTTTCTGCGTACTTCACTATGATACGTGTATCGAGCGTAGCATTTCACATCAGTGGACCAGAGGGTATCGTGTTCGTGCTGACAGTGGGGAGTAGTCTAAGCATCAACGTTCACGTGCCAAACATGTTTTGCCAGAACACAACTGGCCTTCTTGGGTCGTGTAGGGGTGATATTTATGCTCAAAATAGAACAGACATTGAGCCCTTATTGGAGCTTCTTGCCTCGAGCTCAGTTGTCCATCAAAAGAACAGCCTGTTTGTGTATCAGTACCTCGCATATCGTGAGCACCGTCACGTTACTGGTGGTGGGTTCACCTTGTACTTTAGGGACAGCCTTGTACGTTCTCGACCCCAGTATTTCTCTCGGTTTAACATCCTGACCATAGAGCTCCTTGTTAAAACCCTTAAATACGGTGGAACTATCCTATCTTACGCTCACCAAAGTGTTTTTGCTGTGGTCAATGACCAAACGTTGAAGGTTGTTTATCGAAACAGCGTGATAGACACCGGCATAAGCAATCAAATTGGAAAATGGAACCAAATCTCATTGGTATTTAAACAGTTCATCGGGGTCCTTCAGTTGTTCCACTTTGACTCAAAAGGTTCACTATCAATCCGTGTGTTTAAATTGGACAAGGACGTCTTGATGGATGGCGGAGTTTTGGTTTTCGGTCAATGGCAGTCATCACGTGATCAAAGCAGCAAACCGCCGTCTTCCACTTTTATAGGAGAAATTGATGAAGTTCGCTGTTGGGAAAGACGCACAAACCCAGACCTCATCCGACGAAACTGGCGAATGAATGTGCAAGTGGGACGTTATCGGGGCTTACTCCATCTTTGGAAATTCAATCAAGCAGAAGGGTTCTTAATCCGTGACTTGGTCTCTGACAACCATTTTTACATTGTTAAATTCCATGAACCTCTCTGGGCCTTTTCTGATGCTGATATTCCAAATCTGAGCACCGACAACATCAGAGTTGGAGATTTGTCACTACAACTGAAAGCAGAATCGTACTGTTTTTCCTTGATACTTACTGGACCTCTCTTCAGTAACTGCAAGAAACTTGGAATTCAAGTGTCTCAGTTTTACTACAACGTTTGCCTGAGCGATATCACTGTTTCCAAAGATTTGAGCTGGGCAGTTTACTCTGTGGTAGCGTATGCAGACTACTGCCAAGCTGCACTAGGACTAACCCAGTGGCCGGCTAAACAATTGTGTCACCATTTTACCGGCATGCGATTTCCCTACTGGATTGGGAGCCGCTGTGAAAAACAGTGTGTGTTCGGGTACGCAGTGGCGGCACCCAACGCTTCAGAAAGGGAGGTTTGCGCATGCGAACAGGGATACTGGGGAGAAGACTGTTCCAATCTGTGTCCGGGTGGGTTGTGGAATGTGTGCAACGGACATGGCTCGTGTGATCCCGTGAATGGAACGTGTCTTTGTGAGCCTCACTGGAGAGGAACGCCAAATAACACGGAATCCTCAAATTGTTCACAATGTACTGTTGGATGGACAGGATTTGATTGTACCATAGCTGTCGAGGATTCTATAAAGAAAACCAACAAGACAGGCCTTTCAATAAACTTTGGCGATCCTCATTTTACAACAGTGGCAGGGGTCAACTACCACTTTGAAGTTCCTGGTTCGTATCGGTTGCTTGGTTTACCAGGACTTGATGCTCAAGTCTTGCAAGTGCCATGTGACAACCGACTTTCCTGTAGAAGAATTACTGAAGTTGCTGTCAATACAACTACGTCGTTCTTTTCTGTGATGTACAAAGAATCTGGCGAGGTATCGAGCCTCTTAATAGACCATATACGGGGCCAGTCTTCCTCACTTCTTGAGTCCAACTCTTGGCAAAATGTGGGAGACTTGGCTTACCGTTGGATTCACCCTCAGATTCTGGAAGTAAAAGAAGAAAAGATGAAGATCAAGTTCACCATTCTTTTATACTACGGAACACTCGGAACAGCCATTGAAATCCCATTTGAAATGCGTGACAACACAGTTGGCGTCTGTGGCGGGGAGGTAAGCGACTGGGTGGCACATTCTCAATCTCAGTCACTGAACAACACGAATACAAAGGCTCTTAGTCAAACAATACTCGACGAGAGGATGAGTGTTGAAGAATCAATAAGCAAACATGATGTGATCTTGAAGAATAAATTCTCGGGATTCTCTTTCAGCGGTGCTGGTTACATGTTAACATTTGGATCTCACAAGCAGGTCCTGTTTATAGGAGACAGTTCTTACCAAATGCTAAACGAGTTTACATTTGAGGTCTGGATCTGCTTACTGAACCAAGTCTCTGACGCCTCTCAGCCGTGTTCAGTCTCAAACAGGAACGACGTTGTACAGCCCGACAATGCAAACCGTGCACCTCTGACGTCTAAACATGCCATTATATCTTCCTCCTCCAAATCGGGGAGTTTTGCTTTACTTTACGACCGTGGGATAAGAATTAATTGTTTTGGTAACATGGTTAACACAGGAGTAAACATTTCAGAAGGAATCTGGCATCATGTGGCTGTCACATGGAGGAACAATGATGGACGTGTACAGGTTTTTGTGAAGTCTCAGGGAAACTCCACGGTCTCCACGTCATCATATGGATTCGGAATTGGACTGCTCTTTTCCCTTGATGGTTTTCTTCTATTTGGCAGGTAAATATGTTAATATTGCTTGTGTTCAAATTTCCGTTGTTGATGTTGTCAGTAATGCTGTTTGTGTTTCTTGTTGTGGTTGTGACCGTATCTTTTATGTACTTGTAGGAGTGGCTGACGATAGAGTGACTCGTGTTTGTAGCTGTGGCGGTGATGTTGTGCTTGTGAACGCTGGCGACTATCGTAGATATGGCCTACCATTACTTTGACCATGACTCACTAACCGTACATAACTGTAACTGGTAACTCTGTGCTTATGACTACTGGTAATTACCGTAGATATGGCTTACCAGTACTACGATTATGACTCACTAACCGTAAATAACTGCGACTGATAATACTGTGCTTATGATTAATGGCTAACTACCATAGATATCATATGGCTTACCATTACTGTGACCAAGACTAGCTAAACCAAAATAACTGTTAATAGTAATGCTTTGCTTATGATTGCTGACAATCACCAAAGATATGGCCTACCTTTGATCCTGACTCATTTACCGTAAACAACTGTTACTAGAAATACTGTGCTTGCTATTGATTGCTAACTACCGAAAATATGGCTGATCATTCAACTGTGATAACGACTGACTAACTGCAAATAAATGTGACAGTGATTTTGACAGCGACAACTATTATGGCTGTGAGTGACTGAGTGCAACTTTGACTGTATCTGTGGCCACGACTGTATCTGACTGTCAAAAGTGCACGGGTGCCGTTGCAGCAGTTCACGTGCTTGCTATCCCCATCTGGCTGTAGCTACGGCTGCTACCGTGACGGTAATTGGCATAACTAAGGTCCCTTTCCATTTGTCCATTCAGGCCAGCCAAGAACAATTGGTGCTGGCGAGTCTAAATGAAATTGTTTAACGCCAGTCCAAATGGAATGGTCTAAGGCCAGTCTAAATGGAATGGTCTAAGGCCAGTCTAAATGGAATGTTCTAAGGCCAGTCTAAATGAAATGGTCTAAGGCAAGTCTAAATGGAATGGTCGAAGGCCAGTCTAAATAGAATGGTCGAGGATTGGTCTAAGGCCAGTCTGAATGGAATTGTCTAAGGCCAGTCTAAATGGAATGTTCTAAGGTCAGTCTGAATGAAATAGTTTAAGGCCAGTTTAAATGGAATACTCTAAAGTCAGTCTGAATTGAATGGTCTAAGGCCAGTCTAAATGGAGTGGTCTAAGGCCAGTCTAAATGGAATGGTCAAAGGCCAGTCTAATTGGAATGGTCTAAGCCAGTCTATGTGGAACGGTCTAAGGCTAGTCTAAATGGTATATTCTAAGCCAGTCTAAATGGAACGGTCTAAGGCCAGTCTAAATGGAACGGTCTAAGGTCAGTCTAAATGGAATGGTCGAAGGCCAGTCCAAATGGAATGGTATAGGGCCAGCCTAAAATGGAATGGTCTAAGGTCAGTCTGAATGGAATTGTCTAAGGCCAGTCTAAATGGAATATTCTAAGGTCAGTCTGAATGGAATGGTCTAAGGCCAGTCTAAATGGAATGTTCGAAGGCCAGTCTAAATGGAGTGGTCTAAGGCCAGTCTAAATGGAATGGTCAAAGGCCAATCTATTTGGAATG
>JAOBRG010148546.1:0-10169 GCA_027574985.1 Umimayanthus nakama | reverse complement strand
ATAATAATAATAATAATAATAATGAGTAATGGCAATAGGACTTACAGCGGTTAGACACCACTGTGCTCACCGATGTCGCAGCACTGTCAGTTGCAGTCGCTGTCACACTAAGGTAAATATCGCTGTCACATCGGTGTCATAACCACTGATGTCCCAGCGCTGTCACTGTCAGCGCTGTAACATTAAATTACTATCCGCACCATCGCTGTCACAGCGCTGTGCTCGTTTTCGCTGTCACTACGCTGTGCACAGTGGTGTCTAACCGCTGTAAGATTCCTCCTGTGTAGTGGAAGAAAACGAAACGCCAAATTTGAAATGGTAACTTGTGGAGTTACGGCAGGACATAGGAATAAAGTAGTGAGATTAGTAGTAGTAGTTGTAGTAGCAGAAAAGTACTAGAACCGTTTGCGAGCCGAAACACGAAGGGGGATAGAAACGAATGTTGTACGGAGTTTTTCAAAGCGAAGCAGGAAACACTATTCGCAAGCCTATAACTGAAGCAGACCGCTTGTCAGGTGGAAGAATTGAATTTGAACACAGACATTTTCCTGGACGAAAGGCGAGTCCGGAAAGAAAAAGATGCGGATTCAAAAGTATCCGAATATGTGTGGACGGGGCCTTAATAACAATAATAATAGTTTATTAAACACCTATTGCAGCTTAAAAAGCTGGATTACAGGAGCACTGATAGCGCATTCACACATAGCCTTAGCTAAGCTCAAACTTCAAGTAGCTCGATCAGCAAAATTCAAGCTCCAGTGCAAACACACGCAAAAGCTTTGTACGAGTTTTTTTATGATTATAAGTATCAGAGTAGGAAAAGACATGTTTTTTTGGAAAGAAGACGAAATTCGTCTTTAAAAAAAGACACAGAAATGAAAACCAAAACTGAAAAGAAAGCTAGAGGTTGCACTCAGAGATGGACCTTACCTAATTGACGAGCTTGGTGCAAAAACGGCCGAAGTGACGATTTTGGACTACCCTTCACAAAACCTCATAATTATCTATCTTTCTGCAATGCTACAGTAACCAAAGGACTCATGTTAGCTAGCCAAAACATTATTTTTGCAGTACAAACAGAATTCCCGCCCAAAGAACACCAATTTAGTTTACTTTTGTCTGGGAAAGAAAAGCTTCCATAAATGCCAAAAAATTCCTATAATCTCTGCTGGGGGTAAAACACTTCCGTTCTTGTTCTTGGTTTATGGGACTTTAGGAAAAAGGAAAAAAAATATTTACTATGTATCATTAGCCTAGAATACAGTATAGCTGTGAAAAAAACCCAAACTTCCCAGTATTTTAAAAAGTCACCAAAAATCGTCACTTAGACCGTTTTTGCATAGGCTCTTTAATTATTCCCTAGTGTGTACAAGAATCTAAAAAGTATTAGGTTAATTTATACGGCATTACACGTCTTTGTTATGTTTAACATTTTTGTCACATCTTTAGCACATCGTTTATAATATTGAATCACATAACTCAAGCTGGCGAAGACAGCGCAGGCGGCTGCTTATGAAACGCCCAGGATATTTTAAAACTCCTCATCAAAGACAGTTCTCAGTTTTGGCTAAATTTTAAATGAAGTGTCTATAACTAACATCGACTTCCCTCCGATTTGTTGCTTACGATTTAGGAAAGTTCCAACTGAAGATAGCTTGATGACAAGATAAATCAGATTTTACTAAATGAAGAGCAGCTTATTATAATTAATTACTCAAACGAACTTCTAATGCAAGAGTTTCACCTATTACAGCAAAAACACCAGCAACAGAAGACAGTTGTTAAATCTAACAAGGTGGTGCCTCCAGTACCACAGAATTTGTTCATGTGGAATAGAGACGGACTCTGCATGGTGTAGAACGCTGCGACAATGGCAAGTTTCCATCTGGCCTTGTAGCTCAGTCGGTAGAGCAATGACGATCTGTTCCTGAGGTCGTGGGCTCGAACCCCACCGGGATCAAAGATTATTTCTCTTTCTACGTGTGGGCCCATTTTTTTTCTATGCTAACGCTCAGAAAATATGATTTGGGTAATTCAGTAGAGCACTTTAACCTATCACATTTAAACTATATAATTCACTAGCAGTAACAACCCGTCAGCAAAGTGCTGCCGTGAACTTTCACAATTTTTAGGGAGGACGGCCTGAGCTTTACTACTAATAGTTACCATTTGACCTCTTCCATACTTTGTTGTTGTCAACTGGGCCGCCAAAAATGTATTCCCCAGCGGTGGCCGTTATTAAGTGCAGATTTGACAGAGTGAAAGGACTGCAAGAATGCCAAGCCAATGTTGCTTGACGAGTGTTTGGCCAGGTTCAATGGTGGTGCAGTCCCGATGGCAATGACTGTAATTGTTTGTTGTTTCGACAACTGGAGGGTGAGGAGGCCGTTATTACATGAGAATATATCAACATCATGAAATACAGCTGTCAATCGAGAATCGGGGGTGGAAGCGGAATCTTGAATCAAGAATCACGGCTAAAAAAAGTGAAGGAATCATGAATCACATCATCTCGCAGGCTGTGAATCATGAATCGTGGACAAAAAAATGAATCTTGTGTTTTTGTTTCATGATAACACAAATGAATCATGAATCATGAAGAAATTATATAAATGAATCATGAATCATTAGTCGAAAAATATCTGAGAATAACGAATTGTCATACTGAAAAGATTCCGATTCCACCCTGACGAGAATGGACTTATGTAGTCGAAGTCACTATCGCACATGCTACCTGTAGCACAAGATCCATAAAAGAAACGAAGAATTTATTGTGTAATTTTACAAAAATCAAAGACGTGCAAAGTCTAAAGCCGCGAAAAGAGCTATTGAAATAATTTTGTCTGAAGTGCCGAAATAATCGATGCATCTGACGAATACATGTACTAGTGATGGAAAATGAAGCGTGCCAACAGTAACAATTCGTTGGTCATATACGAAGTGGCCACCACTGAAACGACAATTTGTGTTCTTTTATGAAATAGTTGTGTCGCCGGACAACGGGTCGAGAATTTTTCTGCCATGCTACAAATAGTTACCCACCTCGCTCCGCTCGGCAGCAACTAGCAGTAACGACCCCTCAGCAAAGTGGTGCCGTGAACTTTCGCATATTTAAAGGGTGGACGGCCTGAGCTTTATTACTAATAGTGAACATTTGACCCCTTCCATACTTTGTTATCGTCAACTGATCTCTGTTATATTTTAGTGCTCAGCAGCCAATCTTACTGGTTACACCTTCACTTACATGTTCATTTGCCGCAAGTTACCATCTTAATTACCCACGACCAGCTCCCGTCAGACCTTTTAGCTCAGTTGGTGGAGCAACGGTTTCTTGTTCCGAAAGGGTTGCGGGTTCGAATCCCATCTCAAAGTTTGGGATATTTGTACAGAACTTTAACTTAGGACCTTTAAACCACTTCATATGCTTGTTAGTTCTGAGCAAACAAACCTTGTAGACCAAGATTCTTATGAGGCGTTATTTGGGATATTTATTAGAACACTTTAACTTATCATATTTAAACCCATTTTAATACTTAATAGCTAAGCCTTACTGGTTACCCCCTCACTTACGTGTTCATTTGCCGCTAATTACCATCATAATTTCCCACGACCAGCTCCCGTCAGGCCTTGAAGCTCAGTTGGTAGAGCAACGGTTATCTGTTCCGGAGGTCGTGGGTATGAGCCCCACCGGGGTCAGAGATTTTTTCTCTTTCTCTGTGTGGGCCAATTTCCTTTCTATGGTATTCTTTCAGGTGTTGTTTGGGATATCTATGAGAGTACTTCAACTGTTTACGACTTCTCGTGTCCTAAGGTGAGCTAAGCAAAAATTTTATCTACACAGAGGAATTTCACAGCGGTGGCGCAGCAGTTGAGAATTACATTACTGTCACGTTGCTGCATGTGCACTATAATGTCACAGCAGCGATGCTGAAATGCCACTAGTGTAACATCGGTAATGGCGACAATATTTTGACAGCGGTGTACATAATTGTATAGTGACAGCAGTGGCCTAGGCAGCATTATGACAGGCCAGCGGGGTATCAGCATTAGTATTTCAGCGGTGTAAACTGACAACGGCACAACAACGACAACGCTGTAAAGTTACTGTGCACACTAGTGTGGTAGTACTGACAACTTGCAGCGCTGTGGCAGCGTTTTCGCAGCACAGTCAGTTGTCATTGCTGTCACAACATTGTGCTCGTTTTTAGCTGCCACAGCGCTGTGCACACCGGTGTCTGACTGCTGTGGCCGGGATTCCTCCTGTATAGAACTCCTTCATGCAACCTGATTGTTTAGCCCATTCATTGAAGCCTGTACCCTTGGGTGCGACTGATAAGAGTACTTTATACAGTGGAACCCCGCCTTTACGGTCACCTCATTATTACGCCTCTATGGCCAGTATTTTCATGCACGGCAAAACGACCATACATTTCCTCATAAGAAAACTCCGTTAATGCGGCCACCTCGCTAATACGGCCAACAGCCACATTTTGAAATTCAGTCCCACCTGCCGTATAATCCTTTAAAACTTAACCCCGTTTCCACGGCCAGTCATTTCAAAGTTAGAAAAACAAAATGCATGGCTGTGTCAGTCAGTTTCATTTATCTGTATCATTTAGTTAACAAACTCTTAAAGAACTTATATTAAGAACTGAGGAAACAGAACATCTCCAAGTCTGCCTGAAAACATCTTGAGAGTCAGTGAACAATTGTTCAGGAAATGCGATTGTGAAACATTTTAATGTCGTTCCTTAAATCATAAGGTTTGGCCCTACCCCGTTAATACGCCCACCAACTGACCAAGTTAATATGGCCAAGTTTCTCTGGCCCGTCGTTGAACGTTTTAACGCGGCTCCACTACCCAGAATTCTGGTACAACCTCGCGAACGAATCGAAGGCGAGATAAGATTAGAAGAAAACGTAGTTCAAGAGAATTTAACGTCTGTACCTTTGCAAGTTTAGATTAGATAAGGTGAGTTAAGGAAATTTTATACTACCTTTGCGAGTTAAGGCGAGATAGGTGAGACAAGGCACATTGAGGGAAACTGGTGTCTGTACCCTCGCGAGCGAGCACAACTCTGAGCAATTATTGACACATACTGGAACTACACACAATCGAGTCAGCTCATTCAAACAATCCGCCTCGATCGTATGTTTGCGAGATGTGTGGCCCGCTAAACAAACCGCTTGTACGTAGTGCACATGATCGTGCAACTGGCTTGTTTTCGGTTTGATCAAAACGATATCAGTCTCAGTCTGCCTTGAGTGCCTCGTCCCCAGTCGTCAAAGTCAGATCCCGGCAAAGGAAGGGTTGAGTCCGGCGCACGTGGTTTCTGGGGGCGCGCTAGTGGTTTCTGGGAAAGGTGAACTCAACGGCCGCGTTGAGCTACCACTGAGCGGGGCAGACATCACTGCGTTCGATTCACTCAGTAGCCGAGCGCTAAAAAAGCGGGCTCTGGACGCATGCATGAGATTGAAAATGGATTTGGACTGCCCTCCCCGCTTTGTTAACAGGCGATCGCACGACGGCGCTTACGTGGAAATAATCAAAACGGCTGCCGCTTGTGTCGTTGTAGTTATACCTGTATGCCACGTGCAGTGCAAAATATATTTTCATAAAGTTTGCGTTGTTTTCATTTTAATAATCACTATGCAGCACGTGTGGCTGTTTCAAAAAGATTTTGAAATATCATTTCCCCCCTCGTCTAACAACTGCCCGATTACTACAGATATGAACACACAATAACTGCTGTTTCTAAATTATGTCTCCGAACAGGATTGTTATTGAATTGCTGCTAAATATTCATTAGCTTGCTTGCTGACTTCATGTTCAGTTAGCTGTGTAATTAATAGCAGATAAATCATGCGGTTTGTTCTGTGTGGCCCAAAGTCAGCCGTGCCTCCCTTAATAGTCCCTTGGTAGTGACACTGCCTTTGTCTACACCGGATCTCTTGCTGTTTGTCGGCAACATGAAAACAAGCAGTTGACTTAGTTTTGAACTCAACTTGAAAGTTGATAAAAGTAAGTAAGAAACATTGGCCAAAACTAGGTGTTCTTGAATTCACGCTGATGTGTGATACGTTTGTGGCACGCCGACCGTCTCTACATAACGGTTGATGCTACAAATTTAAGTTACACTTCACACTTTTTTTAATATCCCTTATTGCCAACTCATTTGTCAAGTCAATTAATCATCGAGTTCTTTGTGTATGTCTTAAAAACAATTTGCTCCAGCAACGGCCAGAGTAGAGCAGTTCTTGTCAGTTGAACAAAGAAAATTATTGGCAATAAACAAGTACAAGTGATGTGATTTTTTTATTCATCTGTGCAAAAGAAATAATGGTCGGGCATTCCCGTAATCACTTTTGGCTAAAATATTCTTTACGACAGCAACTGACTAGATTAAATTTTAAAAAAACAACTAAAGTACCCTCCTTGTTTGCCAATAAGATTGACTGTAAACACAGTATTCATATTTTAAATGTCTTTGGGAGAACGCGCACGTAAATAACTGTTTGCATTAGAAATATCTAACATGCAATTGCGATTTGCTCATCAAAAAAATATTGAGCTCTACAAGCTTTAAGCAATCTCTCTCGTACAGTGTTCCATCTGTAATCGTAATCTCAGCATGGCGTAGAATTATGCTCACTTTGTTAACAGAAACAACAGGTTCATTTCGAAAAACAAACATCAATTGAACTGAACATTTCTACTGTATGTCTTAAAAAGGAAATTCTTTAAAAAGTCTTACTTTCACTTCGAATGTCCTCAAGGTAAGCTTTTATATTGTTTTTGTTCAGTTCAATGCAACTTCATTTCGCCGGCACAATTGTCGTTTCCTTTTTCTGTCAATTTGTTTGTCGATACACGTGGTACGATTAATGGATTCTTTGCGGCTTACGAAATATAGGCGTTGACCACCTAATTTTTATCAATTCAACTCGAACTTTGCTCCCATTGATCAAATAAATGTCTCAATAATGTGCGAATCCGAAATGAATAATTCTTCTAATTTTCAAAACGCGATGCTCGAGGTCGGACCTGACAAAAGTCTCGTTGTCCACGGAGGGAAAAATGGGGCTGTGGGATTCGTTGAAGAGGTCGCTAAAAGCGCAAATGGAAACTCAGCCAACTGTCCTGGAAATGGCAGCGGGAAACTCATTTCACTTCTTCCCATAGGGAAAATGTTCGGAGGGTTGAAAGCCAAGGGGAACCTCGGCGTTAAGTTTAGGGCAGGTGCGCAGAGTACACCTTGCGCACGAGATCGACCTGACTCTGACTCCTCTTGCTTTTGACTGGATTCCAAGGTATTATTCTTCGGGCTTACCCCCTGTGAGGTTGTTAGACAGTCTGGCGTCAAGCGTGCTTTGGCTGAATGAGCAGGGGGGACATCGTTTTGCAGTCGAGTCACTGGTGGGAGGGATGTTGTTTGGCTTGTTTGTGCATTAGGAGGAGTGGACAAGGATGACTGCGATGAGTACCAATTGATGTGCTGGAGAAGCTGGGATTTTAATGGAGAGCCGCCGGCTTGAGAATCGGTGGTTTCCGAGGCAGTGAGGTAACGTGTCACTTCAGCCATACACTGGTGGAACCCCGCCGCGCGACATTCAGCGGGGCTGCTCGCTGTTTAGAGGAAGACAACAACAACAACACAATACATCAGTCTTATACAAAAACAAGTTTTATATTCAAAAACTACCTCATGTACAAACAATTTTATAGCTTTCCATACCTTCTACCAGTTTCACAAGGCATATTTTCTTATCACGCAAACCTAGTAGTTCGTGACTGACCTATTTGATAACATTTACAGCACGCCTCATCAAGTCAAGGGTCCTTCAACTGTTTTTGTTTATAACTACCCCCAAACCAGTGTATCGGAACGTCATGTCTCAACACGATTCTAGACCTCAAATAATCCAGTAGAAGTCATAAAGTCGGCCATCTCAAATACAAAGTTTACATTTAAGCCCAACGAACTTAACAACGCTGAATGTGGTAACTGAAAAATTTCTTCAGAATATTTGCGAGAAAAACGACCCAAAGCCTACCTCCATCAAAACCCTTGGCTTGCTTCAACGTCTTGAGGTATTCAACAGTAAGCTGCAGAATTTCCGCTTTTTCCAGTTTGGCTGATCCCTAAAATTCAAAAAAAATATATATGGGGGGCCACTTTAGCTTCAGCCAGAGACATCGGGATTGGTGGACGTTGAGTTCACAATTTCCCTTTCATTTTATGTACCCACCTGTTTTTCCACCGCCGCTGGTACGAGTCGTCTCAATTCCACAAGGCAGCTATTGATTCGATCGCGACGTCTTTTCTCTATCAACTGTAATAAGTATAACAAATATATTTTATTTTCAATAAAATCTCCACAAGTGTTTGTAACTGCTCCTCAAGAACAGTTTTAATTCCATAAAAGTGTGAAAAATATTTGTGCAAGCTCACA
Organism: Umimayanthus nakama; assembly: GCA_027574985.1. Taxonomy (NCBI): domain Eukaryota; kingdom Metazoa; phylum Cnidaria; class Anthozoa; order Zoantharia; family Parazoanthidae; genus Umimayanthus; species Umimayanthus nakama. The sequence goes on along the minus strand of JAOBRG010148546.1, from coordinate 1,715 downwards.
TACCCCGCGTCTTTTTTTCCTTGCCGAAGCTTCGCCACCTTCAGTAACAAACGCGCTGTGTATTTAAATAAAACAGAATTAAAATGAAATAAAATAATTGGGAAATGCCCAAAGGTGTAAAATGTATGGGGATGAGCAACTTACCCAGTGTCCTCCACGTCTAAGATCTCGCTGTCTTCGGAGTCACTCTCACTTAGTGATCTTTTCATTTTGGAGTTCAAAAACTTTGGAGTATATTTCCACACACAGACACACACCGGCTACACAGAGCTACAATTACTTTTTCCTCTCTTGTCCAGAAACCCACACAAATGATATTTCTTGGTTCAGCGATTCTGACACTCGTGATTGGTTCACGAATCTTGGCGTTATGCGATACACGTGCGTATCCAATGTGAACGACTGCACATTGTATTATTAGCCAATAGGAGGCAGGGAATCGTTGCCGGGAGCTCTTTCTAAAAGCGGGCAGACGTTCAGGAGCGTGTGAAAATCTGGGCTCGGTAAATAATCCGAGTTGTTATTCTCAGAAACTGGGTTACCGGAACAAAGCGTCGATCTATTCTTAAGAACTGCCACCATTAAAATCATAATGAAAGATCAAAGCCTCCAGAGACTTCGCTATACATTCCTTTAAACAAAACTGTTCGTTCCTTTTATAAAGGAAAAAATTCCTTTTTAAACCTTTAGAATAGTTAACAAAGTGTTTCTTTCAAGATATCCAACAAGCCACACACTCCTCGGAGCTTATAAATATACATTAACTCCTAACTCAAAAATTCCCACGGACCTCACTGCCTGTCTGTTTACACATAGCATTGTTAAGCACTCTACCGCTGGAATTTAAGCTAATTACCGGCGTTTGGAGGAATGAATGCCTGCACCCGAGAGTCAGAAAAGAATTTGCATTCCAGTACAGCCAAAAGTACACACACAAACATGGCAAACCCTTTATTTGTTGGCACAAGAAATAAATTCTGGCAGGCTAATAAACAAGAAATATAAAACGTAAATTTAATTAATGTTAGCTGCAATCAAGCAATCACGGCGGATTTTGTTAAAGGAGCAATTGTCAGTTCATGAGTGGAAGATTAATTTAACACTATTCTAGGCTAATTGCTTATTGGATAAAATGTTTTTAAAAAATATAGAGAAAAGACAAGCCTGTCTAATGCAAAAATTTATAACATGGGTTTGTAAAAATATTTTCAACTGGTTTCAAAGTCCAAAAATATTATTTTTATAAGAATGCACTAAACGCTTTATGGGTTTCAGTCCCGATTTGTCTTACAAAGAAAACTTGAATAACTTTGCAGCTTAAATAAAAATCGTAAATGAAGGTCAAGAACTGGTCAAAAATTTCTAGATCTTTCTTTCTTCCCTGCAGGCAACACCAAATTATTTTTGGAAAGTTCAGCCAGGCACAATTAACCCGCGACAGTCGAAGTCTTGTGTTGAGTTGGCATTACTCTGTGTATTAAGCCAGTCAAGGGTGCATTCTTATTTTGTTTGGCTTCACTCTGATAGATATGCGCGACTCATTGTTAAAGGCAAAATAACTCATTGTTCTTTTTGTCAAATATTTCCTGTTTCTCGTGGGAACCTTACTTAGCAAAGTCCCGGAGTGTGTCGGTCAGTGCGCTTCATTGTGCAACGTGCGTCATAAGCACTCTTTGTTTCTGAGAACTTTTTTCTATTTTTAAAAAAACGTCGAG
>JAOBRG010148435.1:0-18646 GCA_027574985.1 Umimayanthus nakama | reverse complement strand
GTGCGATTACAGACTCAAAATAGTGCGATTACAGCTGAACTCTTGTTCTTGGGAACCAATCAGAATGCAGGAATCACTAGTGATTTCAAAATGGATATAATTAATGACAAAATGTATCCCATTTTATCATACATCCACTGGCTACAACTTTCATAAGAATGGCAGCAAGCATTGGTTGGCTCACATGCTAACACTCGGTTTCCTCCTCTTGGCCTATGCAGGAAGATGGTGGTGATTGTCCTCATCAGAACATCGCAATCCTGGCTATTGCCAGAAAATGAAGTGTTAGATGACCTTTTTCTGATCATAAGTCAGTTTAGTTTTTATTGATAGAATTTTGTCCTAAAATTAGAAGTTACCATGGGTAGATTGAGTGCTGCCAAGACTTTACTTCCTTATGTCGGAGCACAAACTTGAACACACTTTGAGTTATGGTCCCTGCAGTTTTCTACAACATCAGCTGACAGAGTTTTTTCATCAGCAATTTGGCCACCTGAAAGTGTTATATAATCCGTAGAACATTTTAACTTAAACGATGACTTTGTTAAGTTCCTGCAATTAAGTTTCACATGTTTACAGGAATTTTTACACGAGGCAAACCAAACCTGCAAAACTCATAATAAAAAAGGCTCAAATTCTATGTAAACCGCTTGTCAGTTCAATGAATATTTCTGGAGTAGTTGCAACCCTATATGTATTCACCATAAACAGTAGTTGCAACCCTACAGTATATGTATTCACTATAAATAAAAATGTATAGTTACCTTCTCTGACATCAGAAGAACTTAACAACTTCCAAACTTGCTAAAAGCCATTAGTCATACTCCAGATCACCTCGTATTGAATGACATCACAGCTACCGATAAAGTTGCATGCATGGACCCTAAGTGACCCGTGCCAGGTGGGTCTGGTCGCATTTGAATGGTTCAACCTGCTGACTCGTCGCAGCTGAATAAAAACCTGCAGTTGTGTCCAAGCTCTGTGTTTTTGATAAAACAAGAGTTTACTATATAGCTTTTACACGGACCACAGTAATCAGTTCTTTGCAATTGACCAATCATGAGTTTGTAGATCAAACAATTTAAAATCAAAGCTAGTGGGGAGTAGTTTTTGTGCATCTTGCTGTCTTCAGTTTTCACAACTAAAACTATTTTCTTTGTAGTACTTTTGATCTGATTGATTAAAACTAGTATGAGGTTCTCCCATTCTCAGTCTACTGTAAGTTGAAGGGTCTGGTACTGTAAGTGGTAGGATTCAGGATCACTGACAACATGGAATGCATTCACACAATGTTTCAAACAGTTGGCCACAAATTCTAGCTCTTACTCAAGGTTGAAAGCAGACAAACCATGGACCATTTTGACTTTTGAGGGGTCATGAAGGGTGATTTTGAACTGGGATAAAAATTTGCAAGGCATGGTGAAGGATCCCAGATGACAGACAATTCAGCAAATAGCCTCAGAGAAAATCCCTTTATGAATCTGATAAACTTGTTCCTACATGTACTCTTCCAGAAATTAGTTCACAACACAATAAAACTTCATTAGAATGGGAAATATTTTAAAGGTAACCATATCCAGCTCTGTGAGGCTGTCCAGCTTGTACTTTGTATCAACACAGTTTCACCTGATCTGGATAAAATAAATCAATGTACTGCTCGTCTTCTACAGTACCTAATTGATATTATTTTGAACAAATGATAAAATAGTTTCCGAAAATTGTTGATAAATACTTGGCATTACATTGAACTACGTGGCATAAACAAATAAATTATTATTTTGTGAGTATATTAGTTTCTCCCATTTGATTAGCTCTTGGTCGGTTCTGTACAATAGTAATGTGATATGGCATGTTTTTCTTTTGGTGGCTCATTTTTTTTCTGGGGGGGAGGCAAATGAGCCAGGCAGCAGGCTATGTAGCTGAGGTTGCGATGGATGAGTTAATTGCCACAAATGTCAGATATAAATAAAATAAAGATAAATAAGGTACAGGCAGAGTTTGGCTGTTAATACAGCCTCTTGTTATTTTTATTTTTGGCCTTGTCCCCACCTGGTTGTTATCTAAATCTATTTTTTCAGAAATTTGAGACGGGCTATCAAACTTGCATCAAATTCTCCCACGCATCTTAGTACAGTGGTCAATTGAGGCCTGATGTGCATGTGATACAAAATTAAACTCTTTAAAAAACCTGAGTCGCCCAAGCGGACTCGAACCCAGACCCTGTAAACTCCAGGCCAACCACTTTAAGTCAGTAAGCTATGAGGATTTGGATGTGATAAGATCCTTTATTTTTGTATACTGTATGTTGTGATTACACGTTATGATATATGCATTAATTGAATAAAATAATGTACTTTTCACCTTCTACAGTACCTATAAATTAATATTTGAACAAATGATAAAATCATTTCCGAAAATTATAAAGCATTGAAGAAAAAGGAAACTCCAAAAGGTCAATTACCCTTCTGTACATGTAGAGGGTGGGCTAGACTGAAATTCCGGCAGGGAAGGAGGTCATTTTGCATTAATTTCTGAAGAATGGGGATAAAGTAATCCATGCATTCTGTGGTAGAGGTAATATGGAAGTTTTATGGAATTACATGTACCCATGGCATGTTTTATTCACTACCAGTGATGTTTGCTTCTTTGTTCATGTATTGTCTGCAGACAATTCCAGTGGAAAAGCTTGTGAAAGGAAGGTTTCAAGATAACTTCGAGTTTCTACAATGGTTCAAGAAGTTTTTTGATGCCAACTACAGTGGACAAGCTTATGATGCTGTAGCTGAAAGGCATGGCCAGACAGACACTAGTATAAATGTTGTGAAGAGAAAACCTGCTGGAACGGCATCCAATGGAGCTGCACCAACAGGTCAGTCAATCAAAAACTTCTCTGCTGCTCAATCCTTAAAAGTGACACATTGTTGGTGGATCAAAGAGTTTGAAGCCACTTTATAAGGCGGATAATGGCAGCAATTCGACTCACTGTTTACATTTTGCATCAAATACACCAATAAATTAACTCTAGATTTGGAAATTAGAAGCAAGACACGTCATATTTACAGTAAATTTAATTCCAAAATTATTTTTCTATTGGCGTTTCAAGTGGTCAAAAACATGGTAAAATCAGCTTCTCCAAGAAACTTTGCTTCTTCCATGGTTTGTAACTTTATTTCTTTCTCGCTTAAGGCTAAAACGTTCATTGCTAAACAAATGCTAACGACACTTTCTCAAGCTGTTAACTTAGTTGGCTCAGAAGTTTCAGCGCTGCTCCAAGAGTGTTGATGTAATTTGTGCAATTTTCACTGTTGCTAGAGCCTCAAGTTGGTTCAAAATGTAAAAAACTGTCAGTGCTCTCATTCAGTGCATAGAATAAACAAAGCCACTTCATATTCCCATGTATAACAGTTAGTAATGTATTTGATAATTACTGACAGCCGCTCTTAAAATGTTAGTTTTAATAATAAAAATAATAATACATTACTTATAGAGAATAGAACACAGAAGAATTTAAGCTAAACCTTGTTGCCCTGTCTTCTCTCCAAAAGCTAAATATTAAGTTTTGAAAGTTGACATAAATTTTCTAAGGAATGAAAGATTTTAACTAAGTACTTGCAAGTTATAGTAATAACTAGAAGTAGTCAGAGATTATTTAAGTGTGTTCGTTCAGTTATAGATCTTGGAGATGGTATTGTTCTGCTGCATAGTATTACAGGAACTTGTATAGCTGGAACATAAAACACAAAGTGATTTTATTTTTTTTTCCTGTAAAAAAAAGCTTTAATTTCTGCGAGTCATGCCTTGTGATTATGGCATCATCTTAATAGAAGAGTGAACAGAAAGTGCAACAAAACGTTTGATATCTTTCTCTTGCATAAGTTGTTTACACAAAGCGAATACTTGTTCTGCTTGGGTCTTGCAAAATCATAGAAGAAAGCTCAAGCACTTTCAGTATATGTTGATTGTTAGTATCAATAGTTTTGGAACAAATTGTTTTATTGTTGTAAGTGAAACTGTTCCATTACTTTTGAAAGAAAAACATTTTACAAACAATGTGAGGGGGGGTCAATACAGATAACACTAAGCAATGAGTATGTTGGTGGAGTTGTTGGATTCTAATGCATGTGCAGACGTACACAAAACATTGTTTTCCTTTTGAGACTCGGTTTATTTTAGTTATGGCAAAATATAATCTTTCTAAGCAAAGAGATGCTCTTTTTTCATGAAAAAACATGTATAAGCATGTATGGTAAATCCAACAACAACAACTTTTTGCAAATGCTATGCAGATTTGCTTACAGTGCAAGTTTTCTTTTCTGTGTGGAGATAGATATATCTCAAATTGATATATCTCAAATTGTCACACAAAAACAAAACATTGGTTATCATTGCTGTTCTACTGTATTCAGACTTTCGTTGTCTAAGAAAAATGACATCTTTAGGTGCAGACATAGTGTTCCTTTTCTGGATCAATATTAACATTATAATTAACATTGTAAAATGAACGATCGTAGTTTGTTACAAATGGGATACTTGATTGGATGCGTCATCTTTTCTTGAGAGAACAGTCAAATCTAGTAAAGAAACTCCACTACTTCAGGATCTTGATTTCATTTACTTGATATCTACATGTATTGTCCCATGAGAACTCAATTTCCTTTTAGGCAGTTAGGGCAGCTATGATTGTCTCATCTATTGTGGGTTTCTTTAGGTCAAGTTGTGCATTTAGTTGGTTGACCAGCTCATTCAAGACGTTTTGAGGCATTGTAAGCGTTAAAGTACTTGCTTGCTTGTTTGAAGGCTTGACAGCTATGAGGAGTATCCAGTTCACTTCGCATAATGACATGCGCTTGTTTTAATTTACATGAGGGGGAAACAATCAGCAGAGCACCGACATTAGGCTCGATATTCTTGTGGCACGTAATGCATGTCTGATTCTTTGTGGCTCTTTGAACACCCACAATATAGCCTACAACCATCTTTGTCGACACAGATTGTAGCAGATCACTGTCTACACTGGGAAGTGGTTGTGTAAAGGACGCGCATTCAGTGAAGCCAAGGAGAAGGGATCATTCATCGGTGTGTTCAAGAAGCGGTTAATTGGCTTTCCATTGACCCTGAGGTTTTTAAACTCGTAGGTTTTGTTAAGCTGAAGTGTGTCGATTTGCTCTTGTCAAAGTGTAACACTGGCGTTACTTTGGCGCCCTTACAGATATATAGGATTGGTTCAAGACCTGAAAAATGTTCAAGGCTCAAGTTTTTAGCTATAGTTGATGAATGTTTTGCACTTGTTCAGCTTCGTAAGTCATTCATGGCTATAACTGACATCTTCCTCATAACTATAGAATAACCTAGTCACGTTTTGAATTCTTCTAAGTTCTCAACATTTGTTGAATGTCATGTTAACAATAGGTTCCAGTCATCTTCCGTTGATTCCCCTTCCCTGAGCTGTAACAGCAACTCTCTAAAACGTGTTTGTTCAAAGTCATTTCCCTGCACTTGTTGGTTTACGTTAAGTTTGACAACCTTATTAAACATGTGATATGTAAAGTGGCCTTGCTCACCGGTACTGTTGGTTGGAATGGCGTGATAGAGTGGCTTGTCACCAACTGAGGGAAGTTGTCCGGGGTCACTACAGAGAATAATAGATTTGTTTATACCAAGCAATTTATCCATGAGACCAGATGCTTGTTTGCACCCCCTATCTATCCAGCCAAAGGTCATTTGGCCAAGCATGGAGTACTTATCAAGTATGATAATAGTCAATGTTGCTTAGCATTTCTTGCAATCTTATTAAAGTTTGGCCCGTGAGATCTTTACTTCCTCTTGTACCAACTGGTAGCTTCAAAAGTGAATGAATAGGTTTATTGTTATATTTAAAGAAGTTTTGCCAGTTGTTGGCGCATTTGTCTCATATTAGTGTTCTACTGTAATACCAGTGCCTGCTTCTCCATTTATAACTAGAGCAAGAAGTTCTTTGTTTGGTGATAATCAGTGAAATGGGATTCTGCTATGTGGTAATGTATGCTTGTGCTGGCATTTCACATTAGGTAGCAGGTTCTATGTTTTCACAATTTTGATCAAGGACCTGACCATTTTGTTCTTTCATTTTTCTTATTCATGTTGGCATTTCATTAATAAGCTGTTCAGATTTATTTGACCTGCCACTATTCCAGTCATATAAAAATTCTGAATCTGAATCAGAAGCATTATAAAATGCACTGTGTAGGTCAGAAATTATCATCCATTCTTCCCAAGTGTTTTCATTCTGTTTATCTAGAAGCTGGCCTTCTGGTTCCTATTGACATGGAATAACTGAACGAAATTTTTCAAACGAATCGGGGACATTTTGTTCTGCGTATGGTGTTTGAAGAAATTCTTGATATTTCCTGATTATGTTCTCAGCAGATGGCTCTGCATCATCCAAGCAGTTTCTTATGTTGTTTCCTAGGGCTTGTTTCTGAGAAATTGATATTTACAATATTGAAAGAAACTTGGTCCTCTAGGATTGGGCGAATATATAGGAAAAATTTTCTTTTTTTTCTCAAACAATAACTTGTTCTACAGCAAGTGTGACGCTGAACCATATTTAATAAATCGCAGTCATCCTCATGCATATCAGCATTGGGTATGTTGAGGAAGCATCTTTGGCACCGATGCACGAGGTCTAACCAATTTTCCCTCATCTGGTGGGCTTGAGTTGATAGTTGAAAGTATCCAGTCAACACATTTGCATGTTATTTGTGCAGCTTTCTCCCGAGCAGCAAAGCCATTTCCCATTTGTGATGAAAATTGATTTTGGTGTTCGTCTTTGTACTTTTGAGCTAAGAAACCTTTCAGAGCAATTTTTGTAAGATTGCATAAGTCGGGTTCATTACTTAATTGGCAATGGGTACTTCCTCTTGCCTGATAATCAAATCTAAACCAGTGCCACTTGGCATCTAGTGCTTGTATAGCCAGTGTTTTATGAAACTTTCTAGCCTTTAACTAAAAAACCAATTAACAATGTTTGGATTGCTTATAACAGCTTGTCGTCTTTTTTCAACTGTGCCGTTTTCATTCCTTAGCAGTGCATGCAACTCAGGCCAATGCATGTCAGCAGATGAAAATGTGAAAAAATGTTGATGTGCCAACATTTGTCACAATGGCCTTCAGATCTTCTCTTACTTTATACCAATAGGCATTTGATACAGCAATATTTGCAACATATCTAGATATCTTGGAAATAAAAGCACTATTGTTATTACTTGCTGCTATTTCACGCATTTCATCTGTGCTCAAGTGAGCCTCACCTGGATTCTGTCTTAGAAAAATCTCAGCCTGTTGTAAACAACGCTTTCTTTGAATCATATTGAATGACCAATAAGAAAATCTAGGGTGGTGAGCAAATCTGTAAATCTAATTTCCATTGATGTTCTCAGTAAATTTAAGCTGGTGAAGGAATAGTTGGATCTCCGTTCTCATCAGGGAATAATGAGGGAGAAATTCTTCCACTTTTTGAGGCAAATTAGTGCAATGTCCAGAATATCCTCTTTGTCCACCGGGTCTAATATAGACTCTCGTTATAGGCAATGCTCGAGCAATAAGCATTTCTTCTGTTATTTCAGTTAAGCCTTGCAATTCCACAGGATCCTTCGGATCATAGCATTACCATTTGAGGACTTCTTTGGAGTATTTTGTCTCTGCAACATCGTAAGCACACCTAGTTACATGGGCTTTTTGGTTTAGTATTTATTGGCAGATTTTGCATTGGAAAATTCTACATTGCATGGCCTCACGGAATTGTTCCATATTACTTCGTGCCCAATACTGATCGTTCAGTGCTCCATCTTTGGAGGAATCAAACTGTTCAAGATATACTGATTGAGTCACCTTATTAAAATTTTCATAATTAAGCTGACTTCCTAATTTAGCTGTGACGTCTTTTGCTTTGGAAGTTTGTCTGTTTTCTTTTTAAAGTTGTGCACTTCTTGCAAGGCGAACCTTCTTTGCATTTTCTGTTTTATTAGCCTTTTTTGTGTCTTTAATTGCCTTTGTCTGGAAAAAAGTTGCTCTCTCTTTTCATCGTTACGGCAACATTTTCTTTTCAATGATTTAGTTTGATTTGCTATTTGGCATGTTTGAAAATTTGGTTTAGTAGAAATATAGTGTAAATTACTTATGAATCCCAGAAAAACAACACTTGACCTGTTCAGTGTAGTCAGAGGGGTTACTATAGTTGCATTTGAGGCATTGGTATTAGAATCAGTAATATGAATGGAACAACTCAAATCATTTGCTACTGCTTGCATAATGATATTATCACATCATGTTCCTTGTTTGGACATTTCAGTGATATAATGCTGCCAGGAATCATTCCCGAGACTTTCGACACGTAATTCAGGATGGCTAATCAATACAATACAACAATGCAATAACTTTATTGAGTACCTGAGAGAACTATATAATACAAGAATAAAAACAAATATTTATAGAAATAAGGTATTTAGCCTAGCTGCAATAACCTGAGGTTAGTCTAGACAGCTGGCTGATCGTTGATTACAAAATATATGTTTATGGTCAAAAGAAGAAAGAAAGAAAAAAAAAGCAAACAAGAATACTGCATAAAAAGACAGAAGTTGAAATTGTTGTTTAATCACATGTGCAATTCCTGCAGAACGAATCTGGCAACATAGCCCAGGATTAGAGTAAAGGCCAAGACCCATTAAATCAAAATAACAGTTTTGTTTGACAGGTTTTCTACGTGAACATGTTATCATTGCAGTGGAAGCCATAAAATGATAGACTACTTGTTTTGCATTCTCATAGAAAACATGTTGAGCTATTTACCTGAACATCAGTTTCTGTTGTAGCACATGTTTTTCAACTGTTTGATTTTCCAAATGCAAATAATGATATTGGTAACATTCTCGAGTATTTTGTTTGCTGATTGTGTATTGTGGGCAGTACACCGAGACTGCAGGCCACTCAGCCAAATAGCTGGAACTTATGTATTGGGTGACCACCTGCGAAAGACATGGTCAATAGACTCGAAGGCCACCCAGCAGAGCAACTGGGATTTGTGTTTGTGTGACCACCTACTATAGACACGGTCAAGAGATCCGAAGGCCACCCAGCAGAGCCACTGGAATTTGTGTTTGAATGACCACCTACTATGGACATAGTCAAAAGACCCGAAGGCCACCCAGCAAAGCCACTGGAATTTGAGTGTTTTGCTACATGAGGACCTACAGTAGACATGGCCATTTTCCCTAAAAATAAACTACCAGCTGAGGAACCTTGAGAATGTTTTGTTGTAGCAATCCGAAGGTATGGCAAAGGGCTCTTATAATTTATTTGTCGTTCAGAGACCCGCAGTAGGCAAAAAATTGGATGAAACTCGCCTATTTTTGGGCTGAGAGACTCGATCGGCGATTGTAAAAGCAGGGAATGCGTTGACAAGTCCCCGGGCCACGTCTTAATGGCATTGGGCATCTCAAGCGACGTAATTTCCAGCTTTTGTTTCCTAGAAAATCCAACACTACACGTTTTTGATGTTCAGATAAGTAGCTTCGTTCATTGGGTGCTTCTGCACTGCCAGTAAATTGACTCTAATTTCACTCACCTTTGCAAAAAAGCTTGAAAAATCTTGAAAAGTCTTCCCTCACGTCCAAGTCCGAGCTAGAGCTTGCTGCGTCACCAATCTTGATTGACCATCCGGCAAAACCTGTTTTTCACATTAGGACACTGAAGCGAGGCTAAGTGTGTGTGAATGACATTTGACCATAAAGCAATTTTGCATCGAGGAACTCGACTTGATTAGAAAGCGTTTGTCGAACAAACACAATGATAAAATTTCTTTATAAGGCGCAAATTCAGCTCAAGATTTTCAGATGCGGCATACAATTGGCAATTTCATAACAGTTGCAGAATTGTGAGCTAATCTTTCTACATGTCCAACTAATTAAATGAAAGTTGGTAACTAATTACAGTAACAAACTTTGGAGAGATAAGTTTTTGGTTTTTTCTTAGAAGAGGTTAGTTCACTAAAACTCCTTAGTTCAAAGGATAAACTATTCCTTAGCCTAGGAGCAGCAGCTGCAAAGGCTCTGTCTCCAAGTGTAGCCAGTGTTCTTTCAGGCAGTACTCCAGGTAAAAGTCTGTTGTTGGAGCGTAGTCCATAAGCAAAGAAAGGTTTCAAAGACATTAAACCGGAGATTTACTTGGGAGCCTTCCCTTTCAAAACTTTATACGAAGTTAAAGTGATTTTAAAACTAATTCTACAATGTATATAACTTTTGACCAAGTACTGTATTTTGCAATATTGCAATATATATTAGATTCGTTTTTTTAATATTTAACAGATGTAGAGCTACCTGGTAGATAAGCTGTTAATAAATCGTAATTCTTCTTCTTCTTCTTCTTCTTCTTCTTATTATTATTATTATTACTATTATTATTATTGAGCTGCCAATGAATACGCCAAGCAATAATAATTGAGGATAAGTTATTTTTGAATTAAACACTGTTAATTTAATTAAAATGTGTCTTTTAAAACTTTATACGAAGTTGAAATGATTTTAAAACCAATTCTACAATGTTCATAACTTTTGACCAAGTATATTATTATTATTATTATTATTATTATTATTATTATTATTATTGAGCTGCCAACGAATACACCAAGCAATAAAAATTGAGGATAAGTTATTTCTGAATTAAACACTGTTAATTTAATTAAAATGTGTCTGTAGTTGTCTCAACCGTACTAATACTGATACTCTAAACCACTCACCAATACTGATCATTCATACCACTTTAGGAATGCGAGGACCGTCAGCTAAATCTTCGATGGCAAGCAGAGGTGTAACCAAGCCTGCTTCCACACGGACAGCAGCACCTGCTAGAGGAGGAGGAGGAGGAGGAGGAGGAGGTGGTGGTGGTGGATCAAGCGAGAAGGATGCACAGATAAAAGAACTTGGGGCACAGGTCTGTATTAGTAACTGGTACTTGTAGATTGTTAACTAATTTTGCAGTTATGAAACTATTGATTTTGTTGAGTTAAGACCTGCTGTGACTTACTTGGCCTAATTCTTTCAGCTAGCGGAATTTAAGCTTACAATTGAAGGACTGGAAAAGGAGAGGGATTTCTACTTTGGAAAACTTCGAGACATAGAAATGTATTGTCAGGGACATGAAAATGATGAAGGGCTGACGTCGCAAGATGTTTTCAAGAATGTCTTAGGCACTCTTTATGCCACAGATGTAAGTTTTGTCCCAGTTAATCATTATGTTGATTGTTTTTGTTGGATTACCTTTTTGGGTTAAGTGTTGAGGATTGAAGGTTAAGCTTAAGTGATAAGGATTGGAGAACAAGGTTTGGTGATGAGGATTCGAGGTCAAGGTTTAGTGATAAGGATTGAAGGTCGACGTTTTAGTGTTAAGGATTAGAGGACAAGATTGGTGATGAGGATTGGAGGTCGAGGTTTAGTGATGAGGGTTGGAGGTGAAGGTTTAGTGATGACAATTGGAGGTAAATGTTTAGTGAGAGGACTGTAGGACAAGGTTTAGTGATGAGGATTGGAGGTAAAGGTTAAGTGATGACGATTGGAGGTCAAGGTTTAGTGATGACGATTGGAAGTCAAGGTTTAGTGATGAGGGTTGTGGAGGACGAGGTTTTGTGATAAGAATTGAAAGTCAAGGTTTTGTGATGAGGATTGAAGGTCAAAGTTTAGTGAGGAGGATTGAAGATAAAGGTTAAGTGGTGAGGATTTGAGGTCAAGGTTAAATGATGAGGATTGGAGGTCAAGGTTTAGTGATGAGGATTGAACATCAAGGTCAAGTGATGAGGGTTGGATGTAAAGGTTAAATGATGAGGTTTGGAGGTAAAGGTTAAGTGATGAGGATTGGAGGACAAGGTTTAGTGATAAGGATTGAAAAACAAGGTTTGTGATAGGGATTGAAGGTCAAGGTCTTAGTGTTAAGGATTGGAGGGTAAGGTTTGGTGATGAGGATTGGAGGTCATGGTTTAGTGGTGAGTGTTGGAGATCAAGGTTTTGTGATAAGGATTGAAGGTAAAGGTTTTAGTGTTGATGATTGGAAGGCAAGGTTTAGTGATATGGATTGGAGGTCAAGGTTTAGTGATTGGAAGTCAAGGTTAAGTGATGAGGGTTGGAGGTAAGGGTTTAGTGATGAGGACTGGAGGTCAAGGTTTAGTGATGAGGATTGAAGGTCAAGGTTTATTGATATGGATTGGAAGTCAAGGCTTAGTGATGAGGATTGAAGGTCAAGGTTTACTGATTGGAAGTCAAGGTTAAGTGATGAGGATTGAAGGTCAAGGTTTATTGATATGGATTGGAAGATCAAGGTTAAGTGATGAGGGTTGGAGGTCAAGGTTTAGTGATGAGGATTGAATATCAAGGTTAAGTGATGAGGGTTGGAGGTAAAGGTTAAATGATGAGGTTTGGAGGTAAAGGTTGAGTGATGAGGATTTGAGGACAAGGTTTAGTGATAAGGATTGAAAGTCAAGGTTTTGTGATAGGGATTGAAGGTCAAGGTTTTAGTGTTGAGGATTGGAGGGCAAGGATTGGTGATGAGGATTGGAGGTCATGGTTTAGTGGTGAGTATTGGAGATCAAGGTTTAGTGATAAGAATTAAAAGTCAAGGTTTTGTGATAAGGATTGATGGTAAAGGTTTTAGTGTTGATGATTGGAAGGCAAGGTTTGGTGATATGGATTGAAGGTCAAGGTTTAGTGATGAGGATTGAAGGTCAAGGTTTTCTGATTGGAAGTCAAGGTTGAGTGATGAGGGTCGGAGGTAAGGGTTTAGTGATGAGGACTGGAGGTCAAGTTTTAGTGCTGAGGATTGAAGGTCAAGGTTTATTGATATGGATTGGAAGTCAAGGTTTAGTGATGAGGATTGAAGGTCAAGGTTTTCTGATTGGAAGTCAAGGTTTGTTGATGAAGGTTGGAGGTAAGGGTTTAGTGACGAGGTTAAGTGATGAGGATTGGAGGTCAAGATTTGGTGATGAGGATTGGAGGTAAAGGTTTAGTGATAAGAATTGAAGATCATGTTTAAGTGATGAAGATCGGAGGGCAAGATTTAGTGATGAGGCGTGGAGGTAAAGGTTTAGTGATAAGGATTGAAGATCAAGGTTAAGTGATGAGGGTTGGAGGTCAAGGTTTAGTGAAGAGGATTTGAGGTCAAGGTTTAGTGATGAGGATTGAAAGTCAAAGTTAAGTGATATTATTCATTTGTTTAATTTCTTTTTCTAGTTCCTTTTTTAAACAGCAGAACATTGCTTGTGTCAACTTTCTCATCATACATTTGCATTTCTTGAGTTGATAGTTGAACTAGGACATCTTGCAAATACTTTTATTTTGCATGTACTCGTGAGCTACAAGTACAGTTCACTGTGTTATTCTTAAATCTGACATTTTGCTTTTCATAACTTTTCATTCAGGCTGTTGTATTTTTACTTTGTGTGTAGTTTTGCATACGTGTTTCCCTGTCTGTTACACGTGCGGTTTCGAGGCCACACCAAGTATGTAGTTCTAAGCTGTCATTTCACAAGCCTTTCACTTTATGATTATTGACAATTCTGCAACCTCTTTTTCATGGAACTGAACACCACAGAGATTTTGTTCCAATTTGAGATACCTCTAATTGGCAAATTGGAAAACGGTTTATCAGTGTTTTTGGATTTTTCTATTGAAATAGATTCCTTAGTTTTCGTGTTAATTAATGAAGTTTTTCTATTTAGCAACAAGATGAATCTGAGAGTTTGGATAAGGAGCAGGTATTTTTTAAACATATTCTCTTACAAAACATATCACAAATGCATTCGTGGTGTTTGTACCTTAACATTCGTAGTCTGAAGATTTTCAGGCTGTATCTGAGATCAATTTTGTCTGTTCTGATTATGGGATTATGTATAGTTTTATGTGGAATTTTTGTAGATTGAAAATTTGCATAAGTTAAAGACAGACATGGATTGATGACTCTTGGATTTAATGCTAGAAGTTTGACTAGAATAAACAACAAATATTTCACAAACATGCATTGGATATGAGCTTCTAGATAGTGGACGAGGTGCAGAGCACCGAGTCAGCTATCACAAGCTCATATCCAACAAGCGTGAGTGGAAGAAATGTTTTGTTAAATACCAGACACTTGAGAAAAATATCTCGAATTCTATTTTCTACCGAGTCGAGTTTTTGGCCATTTTACGGAAAAATTTCGGTGACAAAATTGTTAGTTTTCATATCTGGACACAGTGGGGTATATAGGATTTATACCGTGGGTAGCTAGCCAATCAGATTACCAGAATTTTGATATCCAGTGATTGGTATTTAATAATAAATGTTACACTTTTTTTAAGCTAAAACTTGGAACTTTTCCTGAAGAAACATGCTTTGCACAAAACAAATTTTGTGAAGCACCATCATTTATTAAAAGGGAAGTTTGCTTTTCCATTTCTTTCATTATTTTATTTGTTGATTTTCCAATTCAGAAGCGTTTCAAAGCTTTTCTACTTTTGAATAGGATTTTGCCAAAAAAACAAATTCTGGCAGTTGAGACGTTTTGATAAATACTTTCGATAGTTTTAAGAGTTGTGAGCTATGGTAACTTTTCATCCATCTCCCTCCCCCCTTAGGCCAAGGTACCTTAAGGTCATAAAAGCCAAGGCCAAATAGAGTTGATGCTAATCTGTTATGAATATGAAACTTTATTGTGATTCTCTTTGATAAAAGTATTTTGTTGAGAATCATCACCATTACATCAACATGTACTCATTGGGACCAAGCAGTGTAACTGGTCGTTAAGTGATATTTTGACATTTTATGAACACAACGGGTGTTGACACGCTTGGTGTACACACTTGGTGTGGCCTTCGGCAGCAAGTTGTGTTGACTGTGTGGAAAGGACTATGATGTTGCAAGTTTATTTATTTATCAATCTTCCAAATTTTGTGTTTCATAATAATTTCTTTTTGTTGTCACACAACCCTTTCTTAGGTCAACAAAGGAGTTGTCAGTAGTCAAATCACAGATATTTAGTTGAGTATTGGTCAAACACCATGGCTGACTTCAGTTGGCTCGTTAGTCGACAAATTACTGGTTGTGTCTGTAAACAAATGAGATCAATCATGAATCAGACGTGCAGAAATGTACTTTACTATTCATCGTTGTATCAGCACCAACCCACTCACTTAAGTGTTTTCAGTTAATATTACACCTTGCATATCAAACCATGTGTAATCATACAATCCGTAAATGTTATCAGAAAAAGTGCAGCACGTGTTTAATGAACAAACTTGTATGTACGTGTTTGTTTCTTTATAAGAAATGCTTTCGTTTTGCTGGTGTTCAAACTTCAGGTCAAGTCACGGTGTAATATCCGCAGATAAAGAATCGGTTTTCACCTACTTTTAACCTTTTAATATTTTTAGTGTTTTTTGATGAGCGTTTTTAGAAACTCTGTGTTCTTGATTTTAAGTTCAAAGGCAACAGGGCCTTTGTTATAACAAAACAGGCGAGCAGACTGCAAACCGAGTTTCTTGAGTTTTGCTTGGTTCTGCGAACACTCGTGCCATCTTAATCCTAATAGATTGAGGAACTTGTTCATTTGGCTCGTGTTTAACTTTGATTTTCATGTGTTGGGCAAACGAAATTCTATACAGAACTGTTAAACCAAGCTGTGTTTCAACTGACTCTGGACGAAAAGCTACAGTTTGGAAATCTTTTGTATTAGCTGGACAGGCGAACAGTTTGTCTAATAACCCCGTCCGTGAACAGTAAAGTTAAGCCGTTGGTCTAGTCTCTCGACGTTCTATGGGGGGAATATAAAGAACACACACACACACTTTTCGATAAGAATTGGCTAATGTCGGTGTTGTGGTCTGTCACCCTCTCCCCTACATACTCCTGTCATTTGCGTAAGCTACTCAGGGAGTTAAATATGGAGTAAGCCTTGTAAGGGACGTTGAGGCCTATTGCTTCGCCTCCAGTCGGCAAGCAATGCTGCTTTTTTCTTTCTTTTTACTAGCAGACGAAACGAAAGTTAGACATGTGCCGTAACGATTGAACATTTCAAGGACAGCAAGATTTGCTCTTTTACTTTATTTTACGGGGTCTATTGCATTTTTCTAAACAAAAAGATACGAAATTAAGTTAAATTAAGTAGTCTTTTACCGTCATTGTTGAAATATTTTCATTTGCCTTACAGCATCGTTTGTTGATATTCGCTTGGTTGAGCCAAAAGAACGCAATATTCAAAATAATTGCAAGCAACTGTTGCCTTTTTGTTGCCAGTTTCTACATGTATATTCTTTGTTGACCTGATATTCCACCTGCATGACGTGTCTGCCTTCCTTGTCTCCCCATGCACGCAAGTACAAATGATCTGAGTTTTGAGAATTTGTTTTGACATATTTTATTGTGCAGTGTGCCATAGTTTGTCAGACTGGAACGTTTTTCATTTGTTAAATATTTAAAGGTAAACAGTGCAAACGGTATGTATGGATAAAGAAAAAGAGATATCATTCATAGTTTGGATTTATTGTATTTTAAGACAATCGAATGTTCATATGCATTTCTATAAATATAAGATCTGCGGGAAGTTGTATATGGTTAAGGAATCCTTTCTTTCGGCCACATGCACAGATATAGTCGTGAACTTGTGGTAAGTGCATATTATTTTTACAAAAAACCTAGTCACAAGATTGACAACAGGTGGTGTGGAGGCTTTGAAAGTCAATGACTCTAAATTTTGGGCTTTCTCTTTTTACGAGTGTTTCTTTTTGAGAAAGAAAGCTCTTGTGAAGTGGATGGTTTTTTTCAAAGTTTAGATTGTATAGGTCTAATGATTTGGTTCACGTGTTTACCTAGGAGGGATTTGCTGCACCAGAAGATGAAGACCTTCCACAAGACGAGCAGGACGAATACTAACGTGCTTTCCTGTGGACGTAACAAGGATTAAGAAGGGACTGTTTACAGGCCTGTCGTTGCACGTGAAAGACACTTATAACTTGCTTAGTTCACCAACCCCCTTGAGCAGCTACTGGTTGTTTGTCTTTCTCATACTTTACTGCATTTATTTGCACTTTGGCTCCTTTGTATGTGTAGCTTCAGCAGACGCTCGAAGGAATACTGATAAAGCAGAAGCTGTTTTGTATATTTGCCCACAAGTTAGGTCATTTTTTTCCAACCTTTCCGTGTGTTGATTCAAAATATTGATCCGAGCAAATGAAGTTACTCCAGATATAATTCATTAATTCTTTTTGAACCTATATGAAGTCTGTAATATAAGAGAATGCCTTTCCCGTGTGCCTGCGTCAACTAATTTAGCATTATCTAGCTTGGTGCAACACGTATTATGTAAGCAGGCGCATCAAGCGTGAAATATGAACCACATGCACTGAAGCAAGGCAAACTGTGCAGTTGGGTTTAAGTTCACTAATAATTTTAACTAAACTCCAAACCGTGTGTCGTTAGGTTTTGCTCCTTGAGTACTTTTTTTCAAGAACTATTTTTCTAGAGGGACTGGAAGAGAAATTAAACAGAGAGTGTACACACTTGTTTGATAAGAGCTTGGTATTAACCTTATCCCAGGACACACTCCCTCCCAAGGAAACTGGGGAAGAGTTGACCTGCTAGCTCTTGCCAGTCCCTCTGGACTGTAATTTCGAGTAGTCGTTGAAGAAAGAGCTGTAGTTGAAGAACGTTGTTTGTATGTTTTTTTTATATATTGTGGATTGAAACGAAGAATTTTCCAAGGACTCTTTTTAGGTAGAAAGGTTAGCCAAAATTGCACGCTAGTACAGCAAGATTGATGCTTTGGCTCCTTTTATTTGCTTGCGACGTTTTGATGAGTCGTAACCCAGTAACTAATTCGTTGTTGGTAACATTCACAGAGTGACAAGCTTAGTGACTTTCTCGCATTGAAGCAACAATGTATTTTCTGACAAAATGTGGTGCAGTCTATAACTAATTTCACTCTGTAATTTTGAGGGGCAACGTGTTTCCCAATGTAAGAAACTGATATAAAAACAGTCTGATCGTCTTCTGTATTGCATTAGAACCAGGAATCCAATCAGAGCTTGGAAATCTAAAGTCGGTTCATTTATGGATTTTCTCCATTTGGCTGGTTGTATGAAGTAAATAAGAGGAAAATTGTCAATCAAAGGTTTCCGTTTATCTTAATAGTCCTTGGTAACAGCCCGTCTGAATTATACAAAAGTTCTGGATTTGAAGTATTCGCAATGTAAAGTTTTCTATATGTAGAGTAGCTTAGAAAGTGTCGATTTTTGCAATGGTGTGAAATAGTTTGCCTGCAAATACAATGGAAATTGCTAAAGCAGCAAAGCCCAAATTGGTAGTACTAGTGTGGTAAAAAGGTGAAGCTTACTTTCTGGAAGACCAACATTTTATTTGACTTAGAAAATAAAGTAATTTATGCAAAGTAGTGTTTTCATTTTCACTTAATAATAAAGAATTGAAAGAGGTCAGTGGCTACCGATTGAAATACGCAGCTACGGAACACAGCACCTTCGCAAACCCTTCTTTGTAGACACAAGAAAATTATAGAGCGGGGTGGGAGGGGGGGGGGGGCGGACATCGGGGAGAGGACACGTGGTCAATTTAACCAGGGGTCAGTTATTGGCCCCGCG
>JAOBRG010148324.1:0-12535 GCA_027574985.1 Umimayanthus nakama | reverse complement strand
AATAATAATAATAATAATAATAATAATAATAATAATAATAATAACAACAACAACAACAATAATAATAATACTGATAAAAATAATAGTATTATTGTTAATAATAATAGTAATAATATTAATAACGATTTATTTACAGCTTCTCTACATGTTAACTTTACATCTGCACTTTTTAAAAACATGACGATAAATATTAAAACTAGAATACAAGTTTGATGTGGTACTAGCTAATAATAACACTAAGAAATATTGAAAATTATTCGAGAATGTAAAAACACTATTAAAATGTACACTAAAACTATGCTAATATACAATGAAACAGTGCTACAGTAATTGATGATTTAAAAACAACTATGGCTACAGTGTTAATATTTGTTGGATTTCTTCTTCTAATTAATTTGTTGGATTTCTTCGCACTAAGCCTCGACTGCAAGATACTGTCCATAAAGTGAAACATCCTAAACCAAATGCAGAACATTATAAGAGGTGCCATATCATTCCACATACGTTAAACGTAAGCCATGATTTATTGAATTATTTCTGTACGTGCAGTTCAAAATCAGATATGTTTTCAAACCCTAGTATTCTTTACTGCACCACCTGACCTCCTGTGTAGCTAGAGACCCATACAATGAACTCCCTTCTTTTTTTCAGGTTTACCAATGACAATACCCAAACAACAATGGCCGACTGGCAGTTATCGTTTTACCTCAGCACTTCACTGAACAACTCCTAGAAAAACGCAATCTTAGGAAAAGAAATTTCTTGGGGAAGGGGTGGAGAGGATTGTTGCCCGACCGGTCAGTGTTGAACGGCTCAACAGCCTCTCTCAATTCAGTCAAACTCGGCAAACTTAGGGCGTTCTTCAATTGGAGAACGTTACATTGGTAGCTTAGTTGTCTCACCTCCTTCTGATGTCCTGACGAGCACGGGGTCAGTAGCTGGTCCAAACGCAGCACTGTTCTTAGCCTTAATGGTGACTAGATACTGTGTGAATTTCTTCAGGCCAGGCAGCTCTCCTTCCTGTACAATATCTTGCGAGTCGTGGTTGTGATAGGTAGACACTTTTGGAGCACTGGACGATAATCCTTGTTCAGTCGCTTCAAGCTACAACACAATTTTACACACCACAATTATCAACACCTTGAATTTTGAAAAAGTCTTCACGTGTGAGTGATACTCGAAGAAAACATAACCCAACTGAAATATCATTATAAATACGCATTTTTTCAGAAATTTTTAGAAACACACAAGCTTAAACTGTTTACAGGAAAAATGTTTAGCTTCCAAATGTCAGCTTTTAGCTCGAACTCTAACTTTGTTCACAGCATTTGAAAGCTTAACATTTTTCCTGTAAAACAGATTACCGGTAGACATCTTTTTCCCCTTATAACCCATAGATGTTTAGTCATTTATATACTTGACTAATGACTACGTATTTGGTCAATTCCATGATGTCTACATGGGTCCTAAAATCGGATCGCACATCTTTGCAATTTGTGCACATTACATATACACAGAACTTGGTTTGTATACTTAGTATTTAATGAGTAAAGAGCTCGAACGATTAGACATCAGTAGTCAATAAAGCTAAATGTTTGTTTACCAAATATGTTTGGATTCTGCCGTTCGACTGCTTCTGTGGAGGAGGCTTCCACTGCAGTTTGACGCTTGTAGTTGTAATCTGAACCACTTTCACCTCCTGAGGGGGTGCAGACGGGGCTGCAATAGTGAACAGAAAATAAAAAGTGGCATTTAAAAGTATCATCATCGGTTATTTTCGTTCCAGCAGGGAAATAGGGCCTCACAGTGAGTTAACAACATACTGCAACTGACATAATAGTGGTTTAAATGCAGCAAATTAAAGTGCTGTATCAAATATCAAAAATAATACCTTCCGAGCGATAGCCCCAGAAAGGAAATGGGCCCTCACAGAAAAAGAAAAAAAATCTCTGACCCCGGTCTTCTAGCTCGGTTGAAAGAATAACGGTGATCTATTTCGTAGATTGTGGATTCGAGACCCATCGAAGTCAGAATTTTTTCTCCTTCCTTTTGTGGGCCCATTACTGCTTTGTAGGGCTATCGCTCAGAAGGTATTATTTTGGATATTTATAAAAGCACTATAACTTACTACATATACATCATTTATAGTGTTCTTTCACGTATTGTAAATGTCACCCGTGACAAACAGGGTATCTTAACTTAGGGTAAATTGAAGTCTAGGGAGAAAAACGATTCGTTGGTTGTACGTTTTCCCTGAATGAAATAACAAGGACGTTAGCTCCATTATACGAAGTAAACGGGTTTCCAAACTGCCGCGACTCTTCAAAAAAAAAAGCACACGACATTAATGCACGGCAACAACTGCCTAACACTGTCAGTCATGGTTCAGATTTTGTCATCCGGTCCTTAACAAAATGTTAAGTCTGAAAATAGTGGATGTCATGAGAAACCAATGAAATGAACGCCAGGACAAGGTGTCAATTGAAACTGTACAGACTCGTATAATGTTTCTGAAATAAAATGTAAATCAGTAACTGTTCTACAATTGGTTTCGGCTCCATTAAACCCTATACCAATTGTAGACCATTTTAGCGGAAGGAGCCACCCACCATGTGAGCACAGTTACTGAACAAACGTAAGTGTAGGTAAGGCAAACAACCGTTCAATAACTCTTCGAAAATGCTTCGACTTCATAGTACCGACAACGCACAAACTTCAACATGTCGGCTATTTTGGGAGTTTAGTGCACGCAAAACAAAAACACTCACCTCCCTCGCCTGTTGTCACCTTCATTGGACTACTGAAGGGGCCTGGGCCGGCCGAGTTCACTGCCCTCACTCTGTACTCGTACTCGGTAAACATCAGCAGGCTGTCGATAGTCATCTGCGTAGTGGTACCACCCTGTGCAGTCTTGGTGGTGTAGCTACCAGACTGATACGCGGCAATACGGTAGTCCACATCATACCCAGACAAAGGGCCGTTGTGAGTTGATAAGTCCGGGATCTGCGAGGACGAAACAGTAAGTCCTGTTAGATAAGATTTTAAACAAGTAAAGTAAGTTCAACTTCTTGAACAGCTTATGAGGCCCTACAATGTGACTGCTCATTTAGTTCGTCTTGAAGAATTTGATTATTACACAAAATTTAAAATTTTTAACGTTTGCAAATGTAGGACTATACAGTTGCGATGCAATGAAGCTGGTCATCGTATTGTAACGGCATGCAAACAACAGTTCACACGGATACACACTGTGGATGAAGCGATAGGTACGCACACACATTAACACAATGCCGTGAATACAATGTGTCTCACCTACCCGCAAGTGACATGCACACGATCACTTGTCACATTCATTCATTTGTTTTATTTGCCATTAGGTTTTACACAATTTTTACAATAAACAAAGTTAACTAAGTAAATAATGGCAAGGAAGCTAAGCGTGATCAGTCCGTTTTAATCTGATTTTGTTTTCGCTTTTCAACTTTCCAAACTGATACAACTGAAAAGGCGCCAAAGTTTAAACCTGGCTAGCTCCAAAAGCTCTTATACGGACCGTGCGGACGCACGCACACATGCATTCTGTCACTGGCATACACAGTAACCAGGTTAAACGGTTGAAAACACGCACCTCCCACTGGACCATAAAGGACTGAGCGTTCACCGGGCTACCTCTCACGTTACGTGGCGGCGCTGACGGGGCTGGAACAATAAGATGGATTCCGTAAATACTCCAAAAGTCTTGTGTTCTGTTTTGCACAGCTGACAAAACTATTAGAATTATTTCATACAATAACAAACAACCATGTGTTATTAAAAGAAACAAAAGTGTTTGATTCTTTACACTCGCTATTATAGTTACTGTTATAATCATTGTTATCATTACCATTATTATTTTTGTTGTTACTATTATTATTATTAAAAAATATAATTACTTTTATTAATTTAATCTTATCATTATAATTGCTATTATTATTATTATTATTATTATTATTATTATTAATACTATCTTTATCATTGTTATTGCAAATATAACTATCATCATCACTGCATAACAACTTGGCTACCACGGATTAGCACAATCATATGAAACTCGCCAGATTCTTTGTTATGTATGTTTTTGTTGTTTATCTCTTTTGTTCGTTGGCCTTCGTCGTGCACAAAACACAAAAGGTATTGAAATAAAAATGAGCAACTAAACGTTAGACCCGTGGCACAACTTTAGCACGGCGTTTAAAACCAACCCGCGACAAAGTCGTGCTCACCCGTGCTACACGACTCTAGCTCGGGTTCGTTTTAGACGCCGTGCTAAAGTCGCACCAAAGTCGTGCTGAATTTGTTGCATAAATTATGAATGAACTACAAACGTGGTCAAACCGGTTTGGGTTTTCTGGAAACAAGGTTGCGCCGAGTCCGACCTTAGTTCGACTCAAAGCCTTGCTACAATCGAGCTAGCTTGGCACGACTGTAGCACGGTGTTTGTAACGGGCCTAACAAACATTTGGGGCCGGTTATTTGAACGAAGTGCAAACCTAAACCAGTGTCTAACAAAGGTGTCTAACACCTTTGAACAAATAATGAACATCGGCTAAGGTTTCGACTATATTCTAACAAACCACCCAAAGGCTCACTTGCAAAACAAAACAATGAGCATGGTCACGGTTTGTTCAACATAAAAAAAGCAGCTTTCTTTACTCCCTTTGAAATTTGCCGATTGTCCCAGCCAATTAGCTTATTCAACTACGATAAAATGTATTCTTCTATCAAAACTTTTTGGTCATATTTATATTAAGAAATTCAAGCAAACATTATGACAGCATTACTTTAAGACGAAATGCGACTGGTGGAGCACTGGAAAAACCCGAAGTAAATTAGTTCAGGCAGAATTGAGGTCAGTCAAACTTTACCTGCTATCAAAGTCTTGTAGAAAGTGGTTGGTAAACTGGCGGCTCCTACCCCGACTCGGTTCACAGCTCTCACTCGAAACTTGTACTCCGAGTTGGGTATAAGATTCCGCACGACAACAGAAACCTGGTTACTTGACGGGTTGATGTTGTCGTTCATTAGCTTCCAGTCCTCCGTCGCCTTCATGGCCTCCACGTGGTAGTTGATGATGGGACTGTTGCCGTTATATCCGGGTGGTTTCCAGGTCAGCCGCATTTGGGTGGTTTGTCTCTCTGTCACCACGGGGGTGGTAGGAGGATACGGAGACTCTTTAAAAGACGGACAAAAATGTTCATTAGTAATGTTCTTGTGCACTTTCACTAGTTTTCTGCATTTGGCAGATTCGAATGGAAGTTCTCATCTGCAAACAACTTTTAAAACAAGCAACAAAGAAGCTTACAAAAGACTGGTTTTGTGTAATGACTCTCAACAAGAAAGCCACTGTCAATGAAAGACCTTAGACAGCCAGAGAAAAAAACAAGAATTAACAGAGAATCGACAATCAGATAAAAGGGGTTTCACAATGAAAAATAAGGCAGATGAAAACAAATTCTTAAAGAAAATGACAGACAGATATCACAACGAATGTCTAGCTGGGTTCGACCAATGAGACAGATAGAATGGCAGGTAGATACAAAAGCATTATATACCATAACCTCCTTCCCAGGGCCCTCTTCAGAAATTGAAAGGTCCCTGGGACTGACGTTGTACACGGCACATGCGCATCAATGCTGTACCTTGTACGATGAGTCTTCCACTTGTGGTTCCATTGCCCACAGTTGACTTCACCTCGCACTTATAGGTCCCAGCGTCCTCGTCACGGACAGTGTTGATTTGAAGGGAACCATTGCTCAGCACTGACATGCGTACTGCATCGATAGCATTACCATCCTTCGTCCAAAGGAAATGCGGAGTGATGGATGGGTCCTTGGTGACACCACAAGGTAGGATCTTCCTCAGACCTATCACGGCTTTGATTTCCGACGGTAGAGGTGACGAGATGACTGTTCGAACTGGGATCAGAGAAACAGGGCGACATTAGAGACTCTTGCGCTGATTAACACGTTCTATCACTGTTACGTAACGTCACTACTCTCTTAATTTACACTCCTTTCTTACTGGATCAGAGAAATAAAACCACAAGTCATAGATTTTCTCTCTTGACTACTATGTTTTACTTAACAGTAATATACTCTTTGTTTACGAAAAGTTTCTTTTATTAAGGCCTTCATGATGGACTGGATCAAAAGAACAGAGCCACATCACATATTATAGATCTTGTCCATAATTAGCAAATTCTAGAGGTGTTAACTTGAAACTGCCACACTCTTATATTATGAGATCATCCTTATATTAAGGCCAGAACACCATTCGAAGCCGTAAGACCTGGTGGTGGTCGTAAGATCGAAGGTGTTTGTCTTTTATACTTGACAGTATATAAGTTTGTTGTAAAACTTCTAAAACTACAACAACATTTTGTCAAAAACATACACACTTTACAGTTTTATCATGCCGCTTACAGCGTTGCTAGTCGAGGCGGGCAGAAGTAATAAACACACTTGCAAATAAAGTAACAAAGAAAAAATTATTATTATGGTGATAAAGGGACTGCAGTTTTGTAGTCACTCCAGTGAAACTGCTTTTTTTCTCGTCCAAAACTAGTTTATTTCCATTGTACTCAAAATGTATGAATCTAGGAAATTAATTACAAAAAAACCCTTTCACAACTACAAAAATGCAAAGAATCCAAGCATTTCTCTATTATCTAAGCGGTCTTAATCGGCTTCGAATGGCTGTAATAGAAACCATACCAGAGGTTGTAAAACAAACACAGTCTGCTGACATTTCTTGTTTATGTACTTACTGAGAATCTTGAGCTCAGCCGAAGCATTCTTGCTGCCCTCCACACTTCGTGTCACACAAGTGTAGCGTCCACTGTCTTCCTTTTTACCGCTGGTGATTTGAAGAGCTCCAGTCGCCTTCTGACGAAAGCGCGAGCTAGCACTTGTCACATCAACGTCTTTACCTCCATCATTGGTGGTGACCCTCCACATGAGGGTGGCTGCCCCCCTGGACACACACTGAAGCTCAACTGTCTCGCCGACAATGGCGACAGTGTCCTTTGGTGGAACATCTATGTAAAGTGGGATGTCTGGAGAAATTCAACAAACATGTTGAAAAATAATTAGAACAAAGAATCTTCACTTATTACAGTGTCACTGCTACGTGGAGTTTGAAGAACATTTGTTACTATGTTTGCTTTCAGCTACTGCCAATGATACTCTATTCAAACAAGCATCACATTCTGGGAAAGGTGTTCTGCAGATCAGTGAAACACGGCTGGTTAACAGAGTCTGTCAGTTCTCTCAGTTTTGACCTTCTGAAATCTAATGTAGGTGACTTTCCATTAACCTTCCCACGACCCTTAGCAATCTTCTATGGTCTACCGTTAACTTAGGCCCCGGTTAAACGTCGAACTTCACTTGTGCCGAACCTAATGCTAATGAGTAAATTTTGTTGTTCTACCTCATTTACATTAGATTCGGCTCATGTGGGGTTCGACGTTTAACCCGGGCCTTAACTCTTTAAGCAATACCTAAAACTTGTCTCAATTTGATATTTCACTGCACAGTAACCAATCCATGATAGAACATACGTAGTTAAGAAAGAAATATATTTGTTTAGCAATAAATCTATCTAAGGAGGAACCAGCTTTCTGAAAGTAAACTGAATCTTGTTTTCTTACTAATAAAAGTAACCTGAGCTATGTTCCAATGCAATAGTTTTATTTTCGATATTTTTACATGTCCAAAATCCAATATTTTGCAGGTTTCCAAGGCCCGTATGGACCTTCTCCTATTGTCGCCAGACACCAGTCGGTCATTCTATTACGTTTCAGAGTGGTGCATAAAAACAGCAAGGGTTGGGAAGAGATAGAAACTCCACAGAGGTAACTTTTGAACTAGTTTTCAAAATAAACGATGGGAGACGTTTTATTTTTTTGTAATTTTTGCAGATCCTCCTGCAGCTAATTTTGACCTCCCTAAGAGTAGTCAAACTTGTGTTAAACTAATAATGAAAAATTAAAAGTTTTCTTGCAGCTTCTTTGCAGCTTCCTAGCGTTCTGGCAAGATTGTGAAAACAGCTTATCCATTTCAAAGCCTTCAGTTCTGAAGGCTTTGTGTTGCTTTAATCACTACGAGAAAGAAGGTAGATAAACCCGGAGTTCTTACTTTTTAACCTCAAGAAAGCTGTAGCAATGCTTTGTCCGCCATCATTAGTCGCAAGACACTGGTAAAAACCGCCGTCACTCGCTTGCAAGTTGCTGACAGTCAGCTCATTGGTGCTACTGATAACAATGCGACTGCCACTGCTTGGAGCTGAAACTTGCTTGCCGTTGTGATACCAGGCAATCTTTGCCTGTGGTGACCCAGTGGCATTACATGGGAAGCTGACAGTTCTTGTAAAAAACACCTCAAGCTCTCTTGCTGGCTTTGCAATAAAACTTGGGATAACTGCAACAAAAAAATATGTTATTACTATACACTAGAAAACTGTCGTCCTACTAATTTTGCAAATATCAAAATTTTCACTTTTTTTATAATTTTGCTCAACTTGTTATACCTGGGCAAAAATTATTGGAACTGTAAGCACTGCAGGCACGCCGAACTATCTGCATTATATAAGACACATGTAGTTAAAAGACAAATCTCATTACCTGCATTATTTGGACGCCAAAAGAGTTTGAACAAGGTGTCTTTTGTATGGTAGCAAAGCGTATAGAAGACTATGTTTCTGCTTTGGACTTTGGTGCTAAGGACATCCTTGATTCATTGCATCTTCATAGACAATGTAAATTTTTATCAATGAGAAATATAATAGCGTCAGAATCACTTGAAAAAGGTGGTTTTGAAAAAGGTGGTTTTGAGAAATTTGGGACATTTTCCCTTTGCATTGTAATCATTCGATAAGTTACTTCTTTTATCGAACGGAAATTGTTCTTCAGTTGATTTTTTCTCGGTTGTTTTATGCTCATTTAATTTGCACTTTGTCAGGTCCACAGGGCCGCTGTAGCAAAACTAAAGGCAATCAATACTTTCACTTTGATAATACACAAGTAAATTGTAAACCGTTTTCTGCTCTGTTATTCATAGTTGAGTATCCATATGGGATCTGACATGTAGAGGTTCGATTGGAAATTTTCAGGAACAAAAAATTTCGCGTCATTTTCCCGCTCTGGGGTCAGTGCACAAAGTATTACAATATCTTCTAAATGTGAAAGACCACGTAAATTGCAGGCAGCTGCACTATTAACTATTAAAATTCTTGGTTGTAAATACAAAACCCTCGCCCCTGGTAACATGCATACCCATTGCTCATCTTAGTATTATAAGCAAAGGCAACTTAGGGTCGAACCATTTGATCTTTGAGGGAGGGGGGGGATGGGCTTTTTTGAAAAAAGATTTCCTGCAATCCAAGTTCTCGTAAAAAAAATCCTGCAGCAACTGGTGAACGAAAAAAAATATCCTGCATCATATTCCCAAGGGAGAAAAATGTTGCAGTTCAAAAAAAAGTTCCTGCTGCACACTATGGGACATGAAAAAAGAACTCCAGCTCACCAAAAAAGCCCACCCCTCCCCTCAAAGATCAAAGGGTTCGCCCCTTATCTCGATATTTTTCGGATGTTTAGTTGTCCATTCGTCAACTTAATTTGTAACGCTTTTTCAGTTTGTCGTTATACACCTCAACCTTGTTTCCATGCGAATAAGCTCAAAACCAGCCCCTGGTTTTGCAAACAACAAGAACGTGACTTGAAAACAGGACTTGTATGATAACGTATTATTGTATAACTATCAAAGGTTTCACTGTCAAATCAAAAACTTTCAGCTGGTAATTTTCTGATATTTCAAATTATGAACGCAACAACGTGCAAAAAATGAAAGTGTCTGATGCTTGAAATGTTCTTATACTTCTTGTCAAGTTGCGGCAGTTTAAACAATAAATGCCGATTCATTACTGGAAAACTAAAAATTACAACTGGAACAACATATCCTAACGTCTACTGTAACATTACTCTCTAAAAGCTACATTTGAATTTGAAAACTTACCATCAACAACTAGCTTTGCATCTGCCTTTGCTGCTGACGGCGATGGCTGGTTAGTGATGTGGCAGGAGTATGTACCTTCATCTGCTTTCACTGGACTCTTGACCTTCAGTCTCTTGTTATGATCAGTAAAGGTGTACTTTGTGTTGGCTGATATACTAACACCATTCTTCCGCCACGAAATGTCAGGCATCGGTCTAAAACATTCAGTTTAGTATTAGTATACACTTACTAGGATTCGTACACCATCAAAAATTGGAAAATAAGGCAGGAGTATTTTTGGCGAATTCTTCTTTGAGATATTCAAAAATTCTAAAAGTTAACAAAGGTTTCAATTACAATAAACTTTCATAACATAAAATGGAAAGACAGTGATTTTTGATTACTTCATATGTTCTAAAATTTACTTTTAAGTTCCCCAAGAGTCTGTCTAGAAATCCTGGGCGCAACCCCTCAAGACTGGATCAAACCCTAGGTTAAATTAGGCCTCACGAAAATATTCAGCTAGCTGTCTACTCAAGCTTTTAGCTATTACAGCCGGCCAACTATCAACACTTCTCTTTCTTTCTAATTTCATTGCTGTAAGTTTTAGCGATCTTTTCACGTTCTCCCTTTGCACAAAAGGTGTATTTTCTCCTCTTTGACTAAAATTTTACCTTTGATTCGTTTAGTTCTTTCGTTAGATTTATTTCAAGCTTTTTCAATTTTGCTTTTTGCAGCTCCTATAAGGTTCAATTTAAGGGAAACTCAATGAAGTTTCAAAACGAAAGTGTTTTTTAAAAAGTGTTTTTGATCGTCAATGGCAACTCGTAATGTGACCGATAAATTCACCATACAACTTTTGTTAACTAATTGTAGATGTTTTACATATACCCGTTAACAAATATCACATTAATGACCGGGTTTTAGTTACGTTTACACTATCTTAGTCTTAATGACGTCATCGTTTGCTTACAAATTCAAACAATGAGTAGAAAATCTGTTGCATTTTCTCAAGTAATTCGATGAGAAAAATATATAAAAATTTTTCTTTCAGGGTTTGTAAAGTTTCCATCCACTCATTTATCTTCTGATTCTTTGCACAAATGCAGAAAGATTTGAATGAGAAAAGATCACGTGCAAGTATTGTCTCTGTTGTCAGCCACTTTCAACCTTGTCACGTGACCAGGTTGGTTTCAGGTCTCCTCAATCATAAATACGACAGGCGTCGTGAAAATGGATCGCGTTCGATCGTGCTGCAGTAAAACAGCAGAAGAAAATGAAGAAAACGTCATAAAATTTTATGCATCTTCCAACAGCAGAAAATTAAACGGTTTACATCAAGTGAATATCATGTTTCTCGAGCTAGATTTGAGAATGCTACTGTAATTTTTTAGAAAATTATCTGTAGTGAAGAAGAACATAAAACTCTTTATTCTTGAAACTAGCTTCAAAGTGGGGTGCGTGTTATGTGTACATACAGGTGAGCATTACAAATAATATAAACCTTGTAAAAGTCAAACATAAATGCGAACGGGAAAACCCTCTCATTTCCTACTCATTTTAGAACTTTAACGCTGTTAAAGAAAGAAATAAAACCATTGCTAGACTAGCATTTTATGAAATATAGATACCATTTTTTTATAGCTAGCCCAGAACATATTTTTTGTGAAATAACAGTTTGACTGGAAAACCCATGCAAGCAGATGCAAAATAACAATCGAGGAAATCAAATATATGATATGTATAATGACTTCTTCAATGTATGTACTAAATTCTAAAGTGAAGTAGTCTGGACGTTCTGTTTTTTCAAATTGTTGTACGAACCTTAACTTTTATACAAAGAACATGGACATGTTTCAGCTAAAATGTAAAGATCAATTCATCCTATTTTCTGCAAGAAAATAATCATAATATATTTTAATGGCAACATAAGTTTTATTACCTTCCACTCGCAAAACATTCGAATGTCACTTCTGTTGTTTGTCCATCGACTGCAAACTGATCAACTGGTCGAAGAGAAATAACTGCTTCCCGAGGTGAATTGTTAGCTGCAAGTTAAAACAAAGGAAAATCGGAAATTGTCAAAACCGATATTTAATCTAGATTCAAAAAATACTTTCTCCCTTACCATATTTTCTTAAAAAAATATTTGATTCACCGTTTATAGCAAGAAATTCTAGAAAGTGTTTCTACCAGGTAACACAAACCTACAATGAGGGAACTGCGAGATATAAGAAATGATGGCAGAGAGGGTGGGGGTCTGAACGTTTAAGAGTACTTTTCCTGCGCTTAAGGTTACCGTTCACCTTGAGCGGTGTTTTCAGTTTTTCGTATGTAACTTCATTAATACGCATCGGTTACCCAAAAACCTATACATCAATGGAAAGCTTATGAAATTATCTTGATGATGTTGAAAATATTTTTTAAAAGTTTTGTTTGTAAACGAATGCAAGCTTCATAATTTAAACTAGCTCTTTCACTTCTAGATGTCAATGCGGCTGTCAGCT
>JAOBRG010148213.1:0-18647 GCA_027574985.1 Umimayanthus nakama | reverse complement strand
AGCAGTGAATATCCAGGATATTCACTGATTAGTGAACCAATCACAGCGCGCGAAAAACACTATTCACTGGTTGGGTGTATGCTAACTGTTAATATATTCAAGTTATCTGCAAACCAACAACAAAATTGTAAGTAGTTCAGAGTTTAGTTTAGCTAAGTTTGGTATATTATCTTCGTCACAACATAAAGTATTGAAAACATTATATTTTTGCAGGACTCGGAGCAAAACAAAAAGTAGCTAAATAGATGTGACACTGGGGAGGAGAGAACAGGACTTAAGTTTTAGTTGATACTTTCCGCTTCCGCATAACAGCCGCATACTTGCAGAACTAGCATAAAGCGGCTACTTTGAAATCGTGCTTACTACTGCAAAGTTCATTGTTAAAAGTTGTCATGAACACTCTCTCGAACAAAACAGGGCGGAAACTTGATATACGAATTGGAGATACATAAAAGAGTGCTTATGCCGCTGGCAGCGGTTTGGAATCCTGAACTTTAGTCACTATTTTTTTGGCAACATTCGTATTTCAGGAATGTTTTGTCTTTTTCCCAATTCACATGAGGCTTGGTAGAGCTTTATAGATTGATTCACACTTAAGAGGCTTTCCGCAACATCCATCCATTATTCTTCATTCACTTGGTCGTTCATATACACTGTTTGTCATTGTTCTAAACATTCAGGTAATTTGTTAAGTTGTATTAGTAGTTTTCTCTGGGAACACATACTGCCAAATCATAAGCACCATTAATTTTCCTGAAAGGAGCTTTCCAAGTCGCGAGGCGTTTCGAAGTGCGAAATCAAAACATTTTTAACAGTAATGCACTAGCGCCAATGGGTCAGCGGGTTCTCAAAAGTTTGACTTCGTTAGTCGAATGCAGGAGGGGGCCAAAAACTAGGGGGGTACCCGCTGTATGGGTCTATGTCATAGGCCAGTTGCGCGTCATAGCTCATCTTGAAGAATCCATTTTAGAAATGACAATTTTTGAGGACCAAACTCCGCTTCTAATGGCTTTGTGAGCTGTCGTCTTTTATGCTTTATAGTCGGCTGCTGCATTTAGTTAAGGTAACTGCAGTTCGTTGTCATTCCAGGCCCTTTCTGCGACATTCTATCAAGATCATGGATAAGTCTTTCGACAGACAGACGAAGCAACGAGCGTGAGCTATTAGTGTGCATGCTCAAACGTGCATTTTAGCACTTATCCAATGGATCATCGTTGCAGTGTGGATACAGATCTTTTTATCTGTTGATGCGGAAATTCGATCGATCTCAACACTTGGAGCATTCCAACGCTCGCTACAGTAGAGTTTGAAAAACTTAATCTAATTTAAGAAAAGTAAACTTTGCACTGTACTTATGGGTTGTTCATAGCTTCTTCCGCTAAACTTCGGCCAAACTTCACACTTGTTGTTCTTAGAAAATTGTTCTTATAAAAAAATGGTGTAGTTTGTTCGGGACGTCATGTTTTCTACAAAACCCTACATTTTCGCTTTTCACGTTGAATTTATCGTTAACGGCGGCCAGGTGATAAAACTGGTGCGTTTCAACGTGCATATATTATACAGGCTTATTGTTCTGTGTATTGCTTGTTTTCACGCCACACTGAAACCCATCACACACTAGCCGATTTTTTGTCGGGAGACCTCCGATTTGTTATCGCCGACAAAAATCGGCTAGTGTGGGGTGCTTCCCGACAAGCCACGATAAAATCGGGTGTTGTCGGGGAAAGTTTAATCATGTTTGATTTTCAGATGTCCTGACGGATCTTGTCGGCTAGTGTGTGGCGGTCCCCGACAATTTGTCGGCGACAAAAATATGCTGTAACCAATGGAAAAGGGTTATTTCCATCACGTGGTGTTTACTGCCAGGATCAAACCTGGCGGAACAGCAGGAACGTATTAACTCGACAAAGGATCGGCGACAAGAAATCGGCTAGTGTGTGATGAGCTAAGAAACAAGAGAGATTTGTCTCCGACAAAAAATCGGCTAGTGTGTGATGGGCTTATTAACGTATAGTCTTTTAATGGTAACTCCAGGAGAGGGCCCGGGGAGAGCGCACGTTTTAGCATTTGTTCGCATGCTGCGCATAGCAAAGTATACACAGAACTGTGGAGGGTATGCGCATTAGATAAATTAATATCAATTAATAGACTAAACTAGCTAAACAAAGCAAAGTGTTTGATAAATTGATCTGCGTTCAAAGCGCCAAGTTGGACGCCAACATTTCCGCGCAGTCAACAAGCTTGAAACAAGCGCTTAACCAATCGTTTTTACATCGAATTTCAAGAAGGGGCTGTTTTCTTTTTTTATCAAAAAGAAAACTGACAAAACAAAGTTCGTTTCCTTCTGAGTGAATAAGAGTTTCAAACAAAATGGCTAGGTTGTTGAACTTTCCGGTTCAGTTGCGTCTTTTCAGACTTGTTTATGTCTGCACAGGCGCGTCCGTTACCATATAAGGTCAAACAATCTCAAAAAGTTGGCGTGTGTGCGGGTGGCAGCCCGAGAAAAAAGTAAACAGGAAATTTATTGAACTTTGTCCGACCTCAAATCTCGACAAAATTCCGCCAAAACCATCCCGCAATTACATTTTAGTGTAGGCGTTATGGCATTTCCACCTACTTCGTGTGTCCCAGAACTTTCCAAAACTTGTTGAAGCTTCAGTGTTTTTCGTTTTTAATACGGTAAATATCATTTATAGCTTTGTATTTTTAAAAATATATTTTTGAAAAGTCTAGCGTGTCACTGCAGAAAAATGATTTATAACTGATTCAACTAACACTAGCAAAGCACGATATGACGCTATACAAACCTGACTAGATCATTTTCTTTTGTTAATGTTAATGTTTTGTATTCATCACGAGTGTAGCGTATAAAACGAATAACAAGGGGAGTCCATATAAATTTCATGATGTTAGCGTCACGCGTCGGCGACAACGCACGAGTACATCGCAGTCAGATGCTTCATCAACGAATTCTTTCGTTTAATATGAGCCCGATCCTTGAGCTGTACACTCGGTTGCGGTTTGCTCCTATGAGTAGAGGTCTATCACTAGACGAAGAGCGTAGATTGTTAAGCAGTTAAGGATTGTGCCTGGCGTCGGGATTGACCCCACCGAACTGTAACAATATTTATCTTTCTTTGCATTTTTCGTAAATTAAATGCAAACCTTTACCAAGAGAACACGTGAAAGATCCTGATTCGAGGTCAGCAACTGCATAAACCTGTCTAATCGGCCACCATCTTTGGTTTCGCCGGCGGGGAAAAAACCGCTGAGTTACATGTGTGTGGGCGCAAAGAAATTTTCCCGCGTCGGGCTATTTTTTCTACGCCCACTTTAAGATGGCGGACGCTAACTAGAATAGAAACATTGCTCAAACTGAGACTCGTACTTAGAAAAACTTCAAGAAAAAATAAAATTGCCGAAGAAAGGTGGGTATGACGAGTCTCGAACGTAACGTAGGACCTCGTAAAATAAGAGTCACTATTTACTACCACTACACTAACCGATCATTTCACTGTCAAGACCTCACACTGTTTTGTATGTCTACCTTAAGTTCCTACAACCAAACTTAACCCTATCTAATCATAGATAACCATAAACAACCATCAATAGCCCTATGATATGAGTTTACGATTAATAAACGAGACGTGACACCCCGCCATCTTGAAATGGGGGTAAATTATAAATTCACCGCCCGCGCCGGTAAAACCCAAGATGGCAGCCGAAGGTAGTACGAGCAAATTTTGACCTCGAAACTAGTCGCAACGCAAACGGAAGAACAACATTTTTTAAACAAGTGTGAATATAACTTAACGCAGTATGCAATGAAAGAAAAATTTTCTCGTTTTTCTTGCACACACCTTGCGCTTGCGTTTGTTCTTGTTTCACAAATCGAATGGATGGAACGCATACGCAAGCCCAAAACCCTCTTCACTGCATGGCTTGCATCGCTGGTGTGAATGTCCTTTGCGCCTGCGTCTGCGTTTACATTTTCGTCTGCGTCTTTATAATGTGAACTCACCTTAGGTGTTGACAAGGGTATATCAGTGACACACACGAAAAAGGGTGCTTTGGACCAGGGCACAAGCGGTATGAAGCTATAAGAGTCAGCTTTGAGAGCTGGACTGAAGGATGAGGAGCTGCACAAATTTCTAGGAGTGCAAGAAAATCTGAATTAAGAAAACAAGGTTTTTCTCAAGTGCGCTGCCGGGATTTACCTGAAGAGAGTGTCCGTGATTTGGTCAAGTCCCTTTTCAGACCAAAACAGGACCACGGCCAAAAAACCAGTTTGTGCTGCCGGTACTGGCTTATTTAAGGAGAACTCAAAACTGGCCCATTGCAGTTTTGCAACAGCTAGCAAGAACAACACTAAAGATCTAGTGGGAAAAGGCAGAAAGTTCCCATTATGATCAGAGAGGTGGCTGTACCTTCCGAGAAAGATAGGAGAACGGAGTCTTAAATTTGTTGGGAATAAATGCAAGATGACCAAGATCAAAACAGCAGTCAAGTTGTGCCAGAACCAGGATCCCACAATGAAAGCAGTAAGAAAGTTTAAGGGAAGGGTGGCGGAGACTGGGCACCACCCAACTTTGAACAATGCAATAGTATATGCACAAGAGCTACACCTTGACTTGAAGCTGAGCGAGCTTAATCCAACATGCCGAACAGAAGATGGCAAAGAAGAAAACATCATTGCAGACTACAAATTTCACTAAATACAGCGCATAACTTAAGTGTCAATATGGCTAAAAATTCAATCATCGGAAGCAATAAAAAATTACTGAAATAAAGAAACGCCAATCGATCTTATTAATTTCACTCGCAAAGACCAACTCCCGTTTTGTCAACCCGGGCTTAAAATCTAGTACTTAAAAAAACTCTAAAACTTCTGCGGTATTCACATTTAACTTTGTTCCCACAAAGAGGGTGCTCTATAGCCTCTAATGCTCAAGTGGACGGATCTGAAAATCTGGAATGATAATCGTGCTCTGAGCCACGTTATCACAAAAACAAAACTTATAAACAGTTTTGGCTTAATCAAAAAGTAGCTATGGTTGCACGGCTACTCGAAATAATGCCAACTTTTCTAGAACCCTAGAAAGGTCAACTGACACCCCCCCCCCTCCCTCGATTTCTTTGGTTTTAAAGTATTGCTATTTGGCACAGTTGTTTTTCTCTGATAACACATCCAGTTTTTACACTAATGAAGTGACGTCACAACTGATGGCGTCATCATAATAAGTCGTGCAGTCTGTGTGCTCACTACAAAATCTCGACGTTTCGCTAAAAACTTATTAAACACTGGTAACTTCACAATGGATTCCAACTATTTTGTGAATATCAATCACTAAATGATGTTTTCTCGTCATTTTGAAGAACGAAAACAGAAATTTGAACTAAATAAAGCCATAAAAATTAGAGAACCCAAGATGGCTTTCGCCTGTAGCGTCACTTGTTTGATAATCGTAACTTTTGAAACCAATTAGACACCACGTAATTCTGCTTGATTAAAAGTACAAATGAAGCTTATTTTGCGCACCAAATTTCATGTCAACTGGATAAATTCTGTCGAAAGTAGAAGGACCCTTCCCTCAAGTGTTCATGTGACTATTTTTTCTTCGAGACTTCTCGGTTTAAACCTGCCCAAACAATACCATGAATGAGTGTCGCGTCGAGAAATTTTATAAGACTTTTTATAAGAACTTCAAATTTTACCGTTTACAATGTAAATAACGTA
The DNA here is from genome assembly GCA_027574985.1 of Umimayanthus nakama. Lineage (NCBI taxonomy): Eukaryota > Metazoa > Cnidaria > Anthozoa > Zoantharia > Parazoanthidae > Umimayanthus > Umimayanthus nakama. The sequence continues at coordinate 12,910 of JAOBRG010148213.1, read as the reverse complement.
ATAAAGGACACGTAACTTGCCTGAAGTGGTATAGTTGTGTCTTTCTCACTCTCCGGTAGCGATTTCATGTTTCTTTTTTTTCGGGTTCCTGTTTAAACGTATAACTGAAAAATCTGACCCAAACATTGCAGTTCAGATACAAACCTGTATCACAAGACGTACTCTCTTTCACTGAAGGTTTATTATTTCTCCAAGAAGAAAAACTGTTTCTCACCAACTCAAAACAGTTTTTATGTCAGATCTACCAGAACTTGCAACAGTTCACCGGCCTACCTCTGTGTGGCAGTTTAAACCAACTCTGTTCAGGTAGTACTCTTACCTAACTGCAAATATTTACGACCCGGACCAACCCCAAACCTTAAAAACTGTATGTGTTAAATCAATGCCACAAGACAAGATCGATTGAAAGCATTAAGGAAACTTTCTGTTGTTAAACAAATGCTTATAGCAGGTCATTTCCGTACTTTAACTTTGTTTTCAAACTATCTTAATCAAACCTGCAACTTAGACATCATATCTATAGCAACACGTCCCTTATTTCAGATATGGAAAACATTTGTATGAAAGACTTAAGTTACAACGGACAAAAACTGACACTAAAAATTCCCTACTTTTAACTAAACGACTACTTAAATAAAGGACTCCCACTGCAGGTTCGACACAAAAGTTTGCACTTCTGGCCTATGAGGATGAAGAATAAGAACAGAAGCAAGAGCAAGAGCAAGAGCAAAAACAAGAACAAAAACAAAAACAAGAACAAGAACAAGTACGAGACTAACGAGAACACGAACGAGAACAAGTACAAGTACAAACATACACAAAAAAACCAATTAGATTTAGAAACAAGAATATGAGTGACGGCTACAATACAAACTACTAACCATGATGACTTGTTGTAATTCAGCCCCGAGGCATCGTTTAATTATTATGATTAGTAGTTCTCATTTGTATCCCGGCTTCTCTGAAATGAGTGTTCAATGCTTTTTACAGGTTTTAGATGTAGTTGGAGATGCTTTTAAGCATCACAGGAAATGTCGTGGCTTTAATTACCTATTAGAAACTGACAATGAAGTGAACGTAGCCAAAACTGGGTCGATCGACAGTTTACTTCGTGCCGCATACAGATGCCTATTGCTGAAAATCAGACTTCTATGGCGCCTGAGTCACACGTGCTCGCGTTCTGGTCGAGTCAGTTATGTATCTATTTTGACTTCTTTGAATGAGCACCGAAGTCCTGGGTAGCACGCTTGTTGTCGCACCTGGTTTTGAATTTCTTAATTGCAAATATTGTCGATGGACTGGAACCCAACTTCCGACTCGTTTTCAACAGTCAGATAACGAGTGAAGCCATCCGCCTCATCATTTTCAAATTTGCATCAAAACTGAGATTTCAAGTAGCGATCTTCTACTGTTCTATTGTGTCTGCATTAAGTGTATTCTAAGCTACGCTCTATCATTATTCTGCTATACGCTCTTCCAAAGTATTTGAAGAACAAGCTAATGCGCATCAAGAACTTTAACTAGCTCAGACGTGTACAGTCGTGACACACTATATGGAGAGGAATTTTGAAGCAGAAGCAAAGTGAAAAAAGGAGAACCATCTAGAAAGGTTGCTGCCTGAAAAGAACAATTCCAAATACTCGTTAAGAAGGAAACGAAGTTTTAAAATTAGAAAATGGAGAACATAACGTTTTAAGAAAACTTTTGTAATGAGCTCATGTGTATAAAGTCAGTAACCTTTTGTAATTTAAGGAACTGACCTCTTTTTATTAATTTTACATAATTATATCACTTACATGCACTAGAGGTAGAATAAGAGTCTATATTTAACTACTTTAACTCACTAATTTTTTTTATTTTCATGGCTAATACGTGATTCATCTTGCAAAGAATGAAATAAACTATCTTTTATTGCGTATTTGTCACTGCAATCGAGTAATAATAATCGAATTATAATCAATAGTACATGTAGTAATAAGACTACTCAAGACTACTCATCCAGGTTAGAATACTCTACAACTTAATAGAATGGATCAAGCCAAACAACAATAAGTTTATCGGTTTATTGGCTAAATGGTATCTTGCATCATGCGCAAGGAATGCTTCGGTGCCGAAATCACGAGAAAGTTTATTGTCATTAATGAACTTTGTGGGAACACTGGTTGAATTGTTTGGAATAAAGCAAGTCGATCGCCCCAGGTTATATATAGGGCACTCAGAACGTAATTAACTAAAAAGAAATGATGTGCATGGTGCCGTGAACAGGTGTTCACATCGCCAACAACGTGTTTGTAAATTTGTAAGAGTTGGTTCACGCTTAATAAAAGATTTCCTTAAAATTAATTGATGTTAGAACTATTAACTTAACTATAATTCATTTACTTTTTCAATGCAATGACACTGTAAATTTTGAGATACTACGAGATTCTAATCCGTCAATCTGATCTAAAACGTGTTAAGATTAGAAGAATTGTAAGTTAATTAGATTTTACCAGCTATAACGATTGTAAAGCGCTGTTGGATTTTTAAGAAACGGCGCTATATAAAATTTTATTATTATTATTATTAAGATTAGCCTATGGATTCGAAGCGCGACATGTGGACATATCTTGTTCCTACTGAATATGGAACAAAAACGTTCAAAGTGCCGATGCTTGAACTACAAGCTGAGTGATGTAAAACGTCAGTGACTCGGCACAATGTGCCTATTGTTGCCATAACTCATTACCATTTCGGTAAGGAAAGCAAATCCGCATTATAGCTGAGTTGTCCGAAAATGATATCTAGTTCAATACTTTGAAGCATTCAGACAATTAAGAAAGCCGAACAAACTTTACGACGAATTACAAAAGTGCTATCTTTTTCTATTCAAACTTATCAGTTATGGACTCTGAGCTTTCGAGAGCTTAGTATGATAGGATCGAACATACATTCAAGAAAAAATTTTTAAAACAATTTACTATTCAACCGTAACAATGATCAGTGAATGAATCATCATAGGACAAATAATCTGACTGTTTGAAGATGAAACTTTGTGGTGGGACAAAAAATGTTGAATGTCATAAATTCATTAAAACTTGCTCACGTGCACTGACTCTAAGGTGTAATCATCACTAGATATAAGCAAAAACAAAAATTATTCTTTTGTTTTTTCTGTTTCAAAGTTTCCCTGTGGCGAGACACGAACAAAAGACTTAACTAAACGTTTCAGTGCGGTATCAGAGTTTGCCTGAAGCTTCAACTGTAAAACTGAGTTCGTTAGATATGATGTAGTGAATTGCCTTTCACAGTAAGTTTGTCAGTTTAATACGTTTAAATGTTTAATTCAGAAACGTTGGGTTAGCGCCAGAGAAGCTGTTTGTAACAGCAGGGGGCCTACAAAATCAGGGGTGAAAGTTCCCGTATGAGTTAGAATTTGATTGGCTTCTTTATATTGTTGCTTTGTGTTGTTTGGCATTTCCATAGAGATGGTTCCACTTAACCAATAGGGTCGTAATAAACCGAATTTTTAATCACATACAAATTGCAAACCCATAGAAAGCCACTGCATAGCACACCTTCAGTCTTCTTTTGGCGGTCTAACATCAAAGAACAGTCGAAAACCCCAAAATGGCGTCTTGGAAGTTTGTAGCTCCTCTTGTTTTGATTCTGGCTTACGTGTACATGAGTAATGCCACCGGTGAGTTATTGCGAAACCTTAATCTGTTTCCTTATCTAGATTTAACGAACAAAAATATGGATTGTTTAGAGAGCAGAATGCATTATAGGAAGAAAGCGTGGTAGCCATCGTAAACAACGTTGGTGCTTTGGAGTAACACATTACAACAACTTAAAACATCAAAACGTTTGGCTTGAGGTCGAATATCAAATCTGATCAAAAGAGGTTACTCAAAAAGCACTTAATTTTGATTTGAGTTGGGGTTGCAAGGCACACCCATTCTAACGACATGTCGAACGACACAATAACATACAACTTCTTTCAAAACCAGACTGAAAGACTTCAACAAGTACAATCTCAAGAATAAATAAGTTTCCTTCTTCTTAACCCATTTCCTTTAATGCTCACTTTGGAATATACTACATTGAAACATTTCGCTTTGTCTGCTTAAACCCGCCAAAAGTGATCTATTATTCATCTTCACACTTTCATGGGCATGATGCTTCCAAGAGGCGTTAATTAATCACAATTTTCCTCAAACTGGTTATAGATATAGCCAAACTTAACTTAAAAAGCAAGAGTGCTGTTGGCACTCCACTTTGTACCTCAAAATTATTTAATAATTTGCCTGAACCGTTCGGGTTGTTATACGCATACATGCAAATGTGCAAATGATTGTTGTGTGATTTGGACTTTGGATACCGAATGATTATTGCCTCGAGCGAGTTTGTATAAATCACTTATATTACGCAAAGGTCGTTGAGGACTAGTACATTTTCTACTTCAAGATACTTGTTGCAATTTTAAACTTTAGTTTAGTATTGAGGAAGAGTAAAACCGCAAGTTTTACCAGCATAAAGAGTGGACCACGAAGTATTGCAAAAGGGTTCACAGCGGGAGTTCCTCTAGTTGGTTTTGGAAGACAGATGAACCTAATTAGTTTAAACTTTTCCAGTAAACGTTAGAAGTTTAATTGGCATATTTTTATTATGATTTTGTAACTGGAAAAGAAACATTAAAAAGATAGTCAATCTCACCAATTTGTTGTTCAAAAAATATAGAAAACTTTGTCGTTTTTGTAGTTAATTTTAAGGAAAGAAACACAAGAAAACAATTACTCAAAATCTTGCTTTCGGTTTTGTCATTAAAATGATCCATGAGACGTTTACAAACACTTATCTAGTTTTTACAAAAAGCAGCAGTAGTTTAAACTCTCTATTTCAGATCATCTTTTCGGTTCATCAAGTGTCCCTACGACTTCGTTTTTACTAAAAACCGCAACTCGCCAAGGCAGATGCTTGGTGCTGGAAGACACCCGACTTGTACAGCACATCGTGCTTTTGCTAAGAATTCCAACATTAAACTGTTTATTGGCGAGGAAAAACTGTAGACTAATGTGTGTTGACCTTCGCTGCCACACACAACCACCAAATTCGAAAAAGACCAATTGTTGTACCCAACTGACGCGTGAACTAATACAACTCAAATCAAACAACAAGAATTTTCAACATTTTCTCTGAACACTGACAGTAATATCAGCTTTGAGGGTTTAGATAAGCTACAGTTAAGATAACATAGTTTGCTAGTGGCAAAGTATGCAAAGACATTATAGCTGCAAGTATATATCGAGTATGTAAGTAACAAGGTTCTAGATGAACTATGATAACTTGCTTTTGTATAAAAGACACAGTAATGTCGACATGTTCTACGGAAGTAAGTTTAAGCTTGACAAAGTACCTTCTGCTAACTCTCGTTTGCCTTTTGTGAAAGATCTTTGTTTTCCTTTGGAGAGACTACATTGTTTATGTTGGATCAAATACAAGCAGTAGTTGCATAAAACTGATTTTACAGTACATAAATATATAAATGGCCACTACCAGATGTCTTTTTTGGGTGAGACAGCCTTGTAATGCGTTAAGTAAACGTCGAAGAAAATTGGTTGGCATGAACTCTGCCTCATGCAATTTTGTTTCAAACTTCACATTTGAAAGGAGGGATTCTATTTACGCCCAGTTTCAGATATTCATGTCTGTAATTTAATATCGCAGTTTGATAAAAAATTTAAATTGATATTCCGTTGTTCAAATGAAGCTTGCTCTCCATTTTCAATTTTCGAATATCAATTCATGATACTTCTCGAATCCTGGAGAACACACTTAACTTGTGATTGATCATACAAATCAAGCGGGGATATAATCTTGAGGCGATCATTGCCGACAATCTTATGTAAGAGGCTCTATCAACATTTTTGTTATTTGTTAACACTTTCTTGTTATTTTTTACCTTTTTCCCTCATTTTGCCTCATTTTGACTACGCTTTGTCTGACTAATAAAAATAAGCAGCTTAGTGTTTCCACAGACGAAAAAAAGTTACCATATCATAACTTAAGGGAGAAAAAACAAATCAAACCTTCGTAAAGTCCACGAAAATCACACCGCTTTCATGACCTTTTATCTTGTTTGACACCAAAATTTTGTAATACCTCGAGCCACTAACTGACGCACAAGAGTCGTTGTTAAAATTCATGTTGAAAAAAGGCAGTAGCGCTTCATTTTTGGGAATGAACTTCTTCGCCACACATTTGTCAAGTGAAAACGTTCGTTTAAGAGTTCTTAGTACAATATACGAAAATCTTTGTCTTTTTCTTCCTGTTGCTATTATTGTTTTTTCGGTAGTTTTTGGACATTCACTGTTTTTGTTATTCTTTGGACGCACAACTCTGGAGTTAAGATATTGAAAGTGTTAAAAAATTTATAAAATTTTTATGTCTTTGCATCACTGCTATGAATTTCGCTGAAATCTCAGCCTCGTCAGGCATATTCCGCCATCTTGGATTCCGAAGCAAATAATTATTTTAACTTGTTACTGTTCTTCTTCTTCTTCTTCTTGTTCTTGTTCTTCTTTTCCTTGTTCTCCTTCTTCTTCTTCTTGTCCTTCTTCTTGTTCTCCTTCTTCTTCTTCTCATCGTTATTGTTATTATTAATATTATTAACATCAACACCATCACCGTATCAAAATCAGAGTTATTTCATCAACATATAATCATCATCATTATCTTCACTACCAACATCGCTTTAACAACTATCTTCAACCACTATCATCGTAATCATTACCATCATCATCACATTTTAGAGATGCGATCTTAAACTTGATTTGACTGAGCTTAGTTAGATGAGGTTTTCACCTTGTTGTTATTAGCATGAAATGCTTTTACTATTACATATGCTGTGCTACACTTTGCTATTAAATAAGCTTATACCAAAACTCTATCTTAACAGCTACGACAAGCGATTTCATTGCACCAACGAGTGCTGCGATGATGCCTTCAGGTACAGTAGCTCTAATATGAAGTATATGGTGTGAGTTAAGTTGCACAGTTGAAGAATTACCTATTTCAGCGATAATTCGATTTAATTCTTAAATTTGTTCTCATTTATTGACAATTTTGACGGAGTCCCGTCATCTTTTACCAATAAAAGAATGTTAAAGGGTGTTTTTGATTAACTATTTACTTTTCGAATTTAACCCTCGAAAGTCCAAGGGGGGGGGGGGTCAAATGGACCCCCCATAGGTTTTTCCGACCTAAAGTTTGAAGCTTTCAAGCAATCAAAATGAAACTTTCGGTACCTCTAGTCTGATAATGAGCGCATTTTTTGACGTTAATTGGATGACATCATCATTTATAATCTATGCGTAATTAATTATGCAAATTAAAGTTCAAAATAAAAAAACTGTAAATTTTATGGACAAATGGTTCTTATTTCTTCTTTTAGACTCTACTCTCAATTATATTGCTATTTTAGGCTGAAAATATAAATTTTCTACTAATTCCAGTAAAATTTGCTTCAGTTTTGCGTAATATAAATTTTTTTAAAAAAATCCAAGATGGCGGCCAAGATGGCGGACATGTTGTGAAATGACTGTTGATATAGCAACAGCTCTTAATTAAAACTTGATTGTTGTAATGAAAAGTAATAAGCAAACCAAAAGTTACTTCCATGCAAAAGCCTCATCTTTTGTGTGCAACCGTTTCAAAAATTTATGGGGGGGGGTTCCAAATGACCCCCCCCCCCCCTTGGGCTAACTTGTAACAGTAAATAGCTTGGACTTCCGAGGGTTAAATCTGTATGTTTTGCAGCTTTAACATAAGTAATTCAGTTTCCTTTTGCCACGAGCTCTGGTACTGGTACTTGTAAATTCCGATTAAGCCTCAGTTCCCTTTTAAGATTGCTGTCAGGGTTGAAATGTACCTGTGAGAAGTTGGTAAATTGTTCTACTTGGCAGTACATACATTGTTTACGATAAACAACTTGGTTAAGTACAACGTTAAAGTCACTCTATCCCACAACCAATGCTTTCAACTTTTAGTAAAGGTAAATTATCCAGCCAAAAAGCTATTCAGAATTTGATTTCTGTAAAATGATAGTATTTTTACTTCTAAGTTTGGCGTGCTTCTCACTGATGCGCTTAACATTTTTGACTTTGCTTGAGTTCAGGATTTCCAGGTACTTGATATTACAAAATTAATCACGAGTGAAATTCATTACTAAATTTTGAAAGTTTTCCGGTTAGTTAACTTGAAGATATGTAAACACATGCAAACTGTGACGTTTACAGCATTAACTTACCAGTTTTGTTATTCTTTTTTACCCATATTTATAGCTGAGATGGCGACAGCTTCGGGTTAGTATGTGCAGCTTTGAACACCTCTTTTTAATGGAACAGAATGAGGGAATCGTTGTTTAACTCATGCAAGGACGTTGGCAACGTATCAATTCATTCTTATTTTGAGCCAAGCTCCATGTAGATTAATTAATTTTGACGATAAGGGGGGATATTTTGATAGGCTGATCAATAGCGTAAATTGGAGTTGGTATCTCTCTCTGAACTCTTCTATACGTGATATGTTTCGTTGAGGGACTCACAATTAAGTATCAATCAACGATTGCGGCATGGTTTTTGCGTCATTTGAAGTTTTTCAAAAGTTCTGTTGGTTCATGCAATTAAGAAGGGAAGAGCTGTATATTCGGTAAGAAATAAAAGCCAAACCATAAATTTTTGATTGACATAAAGAACTGAGAAGTCTTGTGAAATGTTTGGCTTAGATTTTTTATACTTATAGTGGACTTGTAGGGAGACGAGTGTTTGCCAGCGTTCCAACCTTTGATTTTTTAGCAGCTTTTACGAGATAGGTGTTTTAAAGTAGAAAAACAGATTGAATATTTTAGATCGCAATACTTCTTGTTCCAAATTTTGGGAAAAATTCAGCCCTTATGTTTATTTAAATGCCTCTTATTAATGCATATAAACACTGTAGAGTCACTAGAGCATCACCTTGAGATTGAGATTGTTCTTTACCTTTTCCTAAAATGTAGACAACTCGCAAATGACCGCTGATTCCCTTGTAAAGATTGTTTTTATAAAAAAAATCATCAGTAATTTGTCCACTCGCCACTTTGGTAGTTTCTGCATTACTCTGGAAAAACAATTCTTTGTATGTTGATGTTATACGCTCTTATTCGGGCCCAATTTTTCTTTATAAGAACTTTTTTATAAAATAGGTTGCGACTAGTAAAAATTGACAACCAAGAGGCACCCCCCCAAACTATATGGGAGTACACCCCCCATACTATATGGGAGTATACCCCCCCAAACTATGTGGGAGTACACCCCCCCAAACTATATGGGAGTACACCCCCCAAACTATATGGGAGTACACCCCCCGAGGGCTTGTTTCTTTGTTAGGGAACATTGTCCAGAAGAAGCCAAACTCAGAGATAAGAAATCTTTGTTTGTTTCCAAAGTGTCGTAACTTGTACCTTAAACTTTATACTCGCAAGTTTGGCTTGTTTCTTATTGCTTTATTTTGCTTTTTATATTAAAAAATCATAGGAACAACTCTTGAAGCTTTATGCGAATGAAACAATCGCTGATGACATGTGGCTTTCAAACTTTTAAAGTTGCCTCCCAGAGAATGCTTTCACATGTTAAGTTTGAAGTTTACAATATCAGCTAACCTATTTTTTTCTTGCTTTTCATTACTACCAACAGCGATGCCTACTGGTAAGTCTAAATGTACCTTTGAATAACATATTTGCACGAATATCAAGCTTAGCACCTTCTCAGTTTAATTGTACAAAAACGTTTATGACATCATTGTTTAACGTTCTCTTTTTTGTTTAACTGAGTTCTAGGCTGCTAGCTCACTTTCGACGAGAAAATATGATAGCTTTTCTCATTCGTTCAGCCATTCATAAAGCCATTTTGGTAGCCAGGTAGTGTTAACAGGCACATGAGTATAAAATTGACCGAGAATACCACTGTATGTTATGTTGAGGAATAACATACGTGAACTTGGGAAACTCGCGTAAGTTATTCAGCAGTTACCTGCGTGTTTTTGTATATACTTGTAAAAGTCATATTGATCAGTGCAGTCAAAAAGTGAAGAGTTCTTTTGGTAAATGCAAATGATTGAGTTAACTTTAGTTTATCCTCTTTTTTACATAAAAGGAAACAATTTGTTTTTCTCTTGTACGGCCACGAAGTTTTATTTAAGAGAACTAGTAGATTTTTGGGAAACGATTGGTAGTATTAAAACATTCCACTCTGACTCAGTTGGTACTCTTAAAAGAAGTAGTGTTTTAAAAAAGTGTCAGTAATAAGTAGACTTACCACCTTGGCAGTGCAAACCTTCCTTTGGGTAAACGGCCTTGATAAATGTAACCTCGCTTTCGCCACGGCAATGAAAGAATTTAACGTTGACTTATAAATTAATAGGGTAGATCTCTTAGTCACATGTTTTGCTTACTTCTCATCCGGGCTTCTCATTTTGGTGTTGCGAATAGATTTCACGTTGCTTTTGTAATTGTTTTTAAGATTAACATGGTCTTGGAGATTTTAGACCCACAGCAAAATGATCATCGATGAGGTTCACTGTTCTGAAATTTTCCCTTGTTAATTAATATCTTTGAATTTTAGTTCTCTAGATCTTGAGTGAAGATATACATATGTAGATAAAGTTTGAGGCTTGCAATAGCAACTAATCTGTCGACTCTTGTTTGTTTTCAACAGCATCAGTCGCGGCAACTACTGGTAAGTAAAACTTCGAAATAAACATTTCGATGAAGTAAAAAACTTGCATCATAATTTTATCGTCACATAAAAAATGTTAAAGTATTGTCTAACTTTGACCGTGAAGGGGATATTTTTTTCTTTTAATGACAATGTCCGACATTGGATCGAATATCATTTAAAGACCCTCGTGAATACAATAGTTTCATCATTTTTAAAAGTTCTGTTGATCAGCGCACTGAGCTAAGGAGGAAAGAGCGTTTACTGCACAGGGACTATGTGTACTCGAAACTTTACCGAAAAAATGCTATAAAGCTTTGTAAAGCTTTAAAAATCACATTAAAACTGTGGAGCTCTGCAAAGCCTTTTATAGATTTGTTGGGAGACAATTGTTATAAGCAGACTTATAATCACTGATTTCTTGTTTCACTTACAAATGACGGCAAGTCTTCCTTGTTTAAGTACAACACCAATGATCTAATGTTATTTTAGCTGAAACTGAGAAACTTTATCACATTTATTAGTTTTAACAATAGCATATAACAAGGTTTTGTAACAAGTTAAGAAACATATTGACTCAATGTTCTTAATTTGTATTGTAACACTGCAGGGTCAACAAAATCCAAGCTTGTTTTTTTTTCGTAATTAGTTCTTAAAATCCAGATAATATTTTTGTTGAATAAAAGTTATGAGTTTTGCAAATTTTGCTTCAATGCATCTTGTTATTATGCTAAGAATAGAATTCGCTTTGCTTGTGATAGTCGACTAGACAGGGTCTTAAAGTTCATATCAATAAAATAAAACCAAGAGGTGAGTTAAGAGAACACATACATTTGTAAGTAAGAAAAGTTTTAAGTTTACAATACCAGCTAACCTGTTCATTCTTGTTTTTCATTACCAACAGTAGAGGCAACGACCGGTAAGTGCAACTTTGATTATCACATTTCCTTGAGCTGAAAATTAGCAACATTTTTTTTTTTGCACTGTTAAACTAGTTTATTTCTGTCGCAAATAAACTGCAGGGTCACTAAAATCCTAGGTAACTAGTTATTAAAATGTAAATAAATCTTAAGTTGCCGTATGGAGATTGTTTTAATCGAAAAGGGTGCAACTTGTGGGCTTAGCAGACACAGCGTATGCCTTGTTTGGAATAGCAACTCTCACATAATAGTTTACCGTGTTAACTTTCCAGCCCTAGTCTTGAGTTCAAAAGGCGATATTTTTGTTGTTTTAAAGACTCTAAGTTTTGCCAGTTTTGCTTCAGTGCATCTTGCTGTTATGCTTGTGATAGTAGAAACGAGGCAGGGTGTTAAAGTTCGTATCAATAGAATATTAAGGAAGGTGTGTTAAGAGATTACACAAGTGCGAAATGTTTCGGGTCTGCAGTACCAACTAAACTATTGATTTTTCTTTTTCATTACCATGACTTCAAAGCTGAGGCGCCAACTTGTAAGTACAATTCTGAATATCGCAATTCCTTTAGCTGAAAACTAACATAACTTTTGTTTTATTTAAGAAATGGTTGAAAGGCATGTTTAACTTTTTGTTCTCTTGTTTTCCAGCTGGAGCTTTCAATTTACAGCCTGCTTTGGCTCTCGTGCTTGCCATGGTGCTTGCATAGTAAGCTCTGTTTAACGTGTTCATATTTGTATTCGTGTTTCTACCACTGTATACCAGAACAAACCAACAGACAAATGTGTTGCAAACATACTTCTTGAAATCGTTCTAACAGTCCTTAGCCGGCTGACTATTGATCCACTGTTAACATGCAGCTACCTAAAAACTCAAAACTGTATAAGTATAACTGACTATAAAAATCTTCAAGTAATGCAATTGCTCCAAGCAAGTTCAACTTGAGTCCTTTTTGTACAGCTGCAAAGTTTAAGCTTTATGCTTTCAGTCGTGTGACCATAAAAGGAACCATACATTTTTTATGGGTAGGAGGAAAGCGTTGGTATTAAAATAATCTCTAAAAAATATTGCATAACCCCCTCCCCAATTTTCGCTCAAAAATCTTGAGTGCTCACCTCAAACTAGTACATATACTTTGATGCACCCTCTCCCTCTAGTGAATTTGGTTATATTTGTTTGCTCTGAATAGTTGTCATTAAGTACCAGTAAAGAGTATGTTGTTGTTTTTGTTGTAATAAGAAACAGTGTATTTCAGCCCCCCCCTAGAT
>JAOBRG010148102.1:0-18648 GCA_027574985.1 Umimayanthus nakama | reverse complement strand
GGAAACTCGAAGACTAACATAACACTCGCGAAACAGACCAGTTTTACTAATGTAAATTTTAGCTAGATCCATTTACTCGTGGGGGCTAAAAGTCGTTACTAGGTCAATTTTTTGCATTTTGCCACGAAGGAACCTTAATGGATATGATCTTGCAAAAACTTCAGGTTAGCCTGCGGGACAGGCGGATTGGAGAGCTGGGGCGAGAAATGCGCGCGCCCACGTCAGTTTCTCGACCCATCGTCATTTCTCGACCCATCTCCCCAATCTGTCCCGGTCCTGCAGACTAGAAAAATTTGGATGAGCAAAATGTTCTGTTAAAATAGCTGTAAGTTGTAATAGAATTTCAAAAATAAATCACTGATTGGCTGATCAGCAGGTAAACATTGCAATCCAAAAACCATTGTGATTGGTCAACTCGTGTCTTATACCCAGGCTCTCAATTGTCGACGCGTTGTGCGCCTGACTGAAAAACGAGAGCGCTGGAAATGAGTTTAGTAAACATTTGATCTGTTCAGCAGTTTTAACTCTTCGCTGATGTTAACAGCTTTTGATTACATATATATTTCCCATCGTTTCAAGAATGCTTCATACGACATAAAAAACGAAGAAGACTCTGTTAGTTACACACATCCGTAAGAAGTGTTAGAGTTTGACGATCGGGCTTTTTATTCCAGCTTGATAGCGAGCCGCCATTTGCCACCATGGTGTTCATCAATCATTTAGTTTAAGCCCGTCTTGATGTTGTGGAAGGCATGGGAATTGAAATCGTGTAGAAGATACTCTCTTTCCTGTACCTGCGTGGATTCGAAAGAATAAGTTTTGGCTTCAAACACTGACTGAGAGTATTAGTCGCCAGGGTGTTACACTTACTAACTCGTCTATTTTTGTTGGTGCTTCACCCTTGACGAGTTCGATCGACTCGGCTACGGTCTGAGTATGGAGTCGAGTGAAAGTGAAGGTCAAACGTTGCAACAATCGGATCAAGTGCCGCTAGAGTTAGAGCCCGATACCTCTCGCGTATTCCATAAGACTAAAAGTTATGGAATATCGATTGACTCTTCCAGGATACGCGCGGTGCCTGCCGCCGAGCAGTCGGCAGTTTTGCGAGGTCTCGAAGTTGATGTGTTCAATCAGGAAGAATTTGAACAAGGAGTCCTGGATCAGGTCGATGAGGCGATTGCTGTCAGAGAGACAGAAGAGCTATTCAAGGGATGGGAGAAGGAGCTTGCAGCCGTAAAAGAGGATATTAGGTTGGGTTTAGTATTTTCAGCATTTGTGCTTGCAAGTGTTTTACAATATTTACGCTACACGTAATTCAAGTTCAGATACAACTACAAATCTATTAGTTAACATTAGATAAGGTGGTTCGAAACGATTTTCCGTTTTCCACTGCAACTGAACTTTATTATCACCTTGTGAAGGGCTCACTCATTTGTGGTTAAAGTTATTGAGAACTGGTCTTTCTGTAAGTTTTCAGCTTGTCAACTCTGCCCTCCAACTAACATTTTGGTTGTCTGGCAACTGGACAGGTTCTCAAAAACACTCTAGACTGTGAGTATTCTCCTCTTTTCCTCCAGGAGATCATCGCGAAATATGAAGCGAGGACAAAAAAAGCGAGAGGGGGGAGGGGAGAAGGGGACAAAAGGAGAGAAAAGAGGAGACTGCAGACAACCTATTGTTTAAAAATCTGTGTGGCCGTTGGTGACAGTGCGCTTAAAAATTGAAATCACAACAAGAATATGCAGATCGATCTCGAAAACCTTCTGTAGAAAAAGTTGGGACTTCTTGCAGTCAATAAGAAATCGATCCGCTGGACGCTTGTAACGTAACCAGAGCAAAATCAGCTTCAGGGGCTCTTTTGCAGTCCCTGGGCAAAAGCCAAACAAACTGAATAAGATTTAATTTGTGTTTTCACCACTGAAGAGCAGTTTATTTGACCTAGTTCGCAGCACATTTTAGCTACACAAAGATATGGACATTTAACATTATAATACTGCAAAATCAGTTACTCTGCAACTCTGTCAGTCTGTGTTTTCAAGTTCTGTTTTAGTTCATGCAAGAATTACAGCTCTACCAACTCTCATTTCAAAAATTACTTTTCCAACCTGAAATTAGCAAGCAGCAGAAATTGTCGCTCAGTAAATAAAAAATGTTCATTCACCATGTGCATTGCATTGTAGGACTTCTTTGACTGGAGGTACCAGTATTTCAGTTGAGTCTAGGATTAGTTTTTGTAAAATGAAAATAGGGCTTAGGCCACTGGAACAAGGTTCTCAAAACCGGCCGGCTGACGGCTGAACAAGCCGCCTCCTCAGGCACTCTGGCCACCTCCAAAAGTGCCAAAATCACTCCATATACCACAAATAAGCGCTAGAAATAATAAATGATGAGCCTGAGAAGCGAGGAGCTGGTTGTCATCCATTTAGCACATGACATTTAATGTAAATATTAAACAAAAAAAATTAAGGTTTGATCACTCAGGTTGCAGAAAAGGGGGTTTTGGAGAAACTGATTTTCAAAACTTCCTGGGGGCATGCCCCCAGACACCCCTAGCTTGCTCGCGCCTTCGGCCCTTGGGTGCGCCTGTGGCATGCTTGTATCTTCCCTAGCCGCCTCCTCTTGATGGTTAGCCTTCTCCTCTGAACATTTTGAGAACCCTGCTGGAAGTAAATTATCTGGTTGGTGTTATCAGCTATATGAAACTTAATGCAGGACTTTCTTTGACATGAAAGGACATGAAATTTTCTAGTAAGAAAATATAGCCTAGAGATTTTCTTTTAACCAATAAGAGCAGGCTTACGCCATACCTGTCAAACAGTGTGTAAATTAAACAACGTTTGTAATCCAGTTAACTCCTAATGCATATAAGTTTTAAACAAACATAATTATCTGAACAGTTAACAGTAAAAGTGTTCATTGGCTTTAAAGTATGTGCTAAAAGCAGCAGACAATAGTGTAAAATTAATAAGAATATTCCTGAAATCATTCTATGACAAAATCCTTGCAGGGGCTGACACAAACCAGATATTATCAACTTCTTTTGTCCTTATGATGTTTATACCGCCCTATTTTCTGAGTGTTACTAATAAGAACCATGAATTCAAAGTTCTTGCTTTTTAAATAATATTTTGCAGCTACTGTAGTAAAAATTTAGTAGTTCCTTTTAAAGAGTTGTCAAAATGTAGAATAACCTTTCAAAAGTTTTTTATAACTCTTGCAGATCAGCAGAGCAGGAGATCAAACATGACGACAGAATACTTGGGAGTTTAGACTCGCTGACTGCCACCAGTAGCGATGCTAGGAAGAAGTCAAGTTCCGTCAGTAAGCACAAGGAAAACAAGGTATGAGTAATAGACCAAAATTTAATTAAGTACCAGTTAGTTAATTTATATATTAGATTATACTCGTCTGTATCTTGTACAATGTAGTTACAGTGCATCTGTAAATATTTGTATGCCATATGCGACTTGCACAGTAAAGTAGATTTTAGTACACAATTCATTCAAATATCATGAAAGTTCAAGCTTTTAACTATAATTAATCATTCAATGGTATTTGCTAAAATTAATGCACAGTGGTTGACTGGAAGTGTTGATGCTATAATGGACTGGTCAAAACAGTTTGTTTCTTGTAAATAATAATGTCAGAAGTTGTTAAAAAACACTCATGACTACTTTTTTCCAAGTTATGGAAACTGATACACAGTACATGTACAGAATTTTATAGTCCAATTAAACATCATGTACAGGGTGAAGACCTTAAACAAGAAATAATTTTATTAAATACCGAGCACTGGATATTGAAATTCCGGTAATCTGATTGGCTCTCTACTCATGTTATAAATCCTGTATACTGCAGTATGTCCAAATATGGAAACTGAAAATTTTATAACAGAAAATCTCCCCTTAAAATGGCCAAAAACTTGACTCGTTAGAAAATAGAATTCGAGATATTTTTATCCAGTGTTTGGTATTTAATAAAACAATTATTCCACTCACGCTTGTTGGATATGAGCTTATGATAGCCACTATCTAAAAGATCATATCCAACATGCATTTGTGGAATAATTGTTAAGTATACAATCATCGATTATGCTTATCCAATACAGCGTGACTGCATGTTAAAGTTACATGTAGTATGACTTGTATGCTTTTTGGTTACTTCCAGGTACAAAATCATTTTTAATTGTTTTTCTGGATCTTCTATTCCAATAGTTACAACAACTAAAGAAACTCCTAGCTAAACAGAAATCACTTCAAAGAAAGTTGGGTTTGGAAAATGAAGATCAAACACAATGGCAAGGTTAGTGGTGTTGACGCCTAGCTTTATATTGATAAATAAGTATAATTATAGCTCTTGAACTACAAATGTACAACAGGTTTTCTGCCCAGAGTTTTTTTTTCAAGAAATAAATAACAACTTTAGTTTAAGCATGTTTTCTTACTTAAGCGAAAAAGAAATTGCACTTATAACATCTACTGTTTTGAAATATTTCCCTTTTTCTTAGAAATCTTTTTGATGATTCACTACATGTAGTTTCCTAATAAAAATGTTTTCAGTATTCTAACGGTTCTTGAGGCAATTTTAAACCTGTCGTTAGCACTCTGTAAGCATCAAAAATGAAAAAAGCAGGTCGAAGTTAGTACATGTAAGTGCTGAAAATTTGGGGATTAAGAATTTTGGAAACTGTGTATCTGCTAAAGATTTTAAATACAATTACAATATTTATAGTAATTACTAAATTTTTGTTACAAGTTAAATTATGAAAAAATATTGATTGTTATTATTATTTGTAATACATTATATAGTTCTTTATGTTACTGTTTTTAGTTTTACAGTCTATGATTTCGACTTGGATGAACTATACATTGTTTCTCAATTCTAAATGAGGGGACTGTGGTATTATTAAACTAGTTTGCTACCAGTCTATCTTGCAGCTGTCTAAGGACAGTTAGAAGAAGCAAAATCATTAAATTACTAAGATTGTACTTACACTTAACTCGCATCTGGTGAGAACCAACCTTTAACATTTAGATGTTTTAATAATTTTGCTTCTTCTAGCTGTCTAAGGACAGTTAGAAGAAGCAAAATCATTAAATTACTAAGATTGTACTTAAACTTAACTCACATCTGGTGAGAACCAACCTTTAACATTTAGATGTTTTAATAACTTAATGCACTTGTTCGCTTCTGTTTCAAAAGAGGACGAAGATTCTGATGGTAGCAGCAGACTCAAGATTTTACAGGAACTGGAAACTAAGAAGGAACAGCTGATCAAATTAGGACAGATGACTCCATTTGGAACTCTTGTGAGTCAGCAAGGGGGTACAGATGATGATGAGGAAAACTCTGACACAGCAAAAATTGACAAAACTGTTGACACAAATACTGAGAGACAAAGCTCCAAGCCAAATTTAGGTGAATCACAGTCTAGGCAAAAGTATGCAATCGCTGGTGATTTGTTTGGCAAGAAAAGAAGGGTGCAATTTGCTGGGAAATCCTCACTTGATGACAGTGATGATGAATATATTCTAGATGACAAAGAAATGGAGAAGAGTTCGTCAAGTGATGAACAGGTGTCTGACTTTGACAGAAGTGAAGGACATCAGGCTTCACATTCTGAGAAGGTAAAGTACAAGAAAAGGAAATTGAATGTTGAATATGTTGAGGAAGACCGTGATGGACCAGCAAAGAAAGTGAAGAGAAAACGAAATGAAAGAATGGATAAAAAGCCACTGGATGATGGAAATTACAAGCACTACAGGGAAAGGATGAGGTAAGTTAACATGAGAAGAGTGTACATAATAGTAATAATAATAATAATAATAATAATAATAATAATAATAATAATAATAATAATAACAACATTTTATTTAACCACGTCTCGCCCAAGAGCTACAAAGCTCGTTCAAAATACGAACATGCGTAGTAAAATATATCATGGTAAAGTATAGAAAAATAGTAAAACAAATTTAGTTAAGAGAAAAACTCTGTAAACATTGTAGTATACAGTACTAATATACAATCGTTGATTCTGTAGTTGACCTATTAGAAAATTCTACTTAAATTCAGCTAGATCAATGCTACATCATACTTTACCAGTCTGAGTTTGAGCTTCAAGCTCTGGTCGTTCACTAGTTACATGTACTAATAGTACAGAATATACATGGTAGAGTAGGTCAGCGAATTTTAAAATAATATTAAACAGAAAATAACGGAAGTTGTATGAGAAACCTACGTCAATAAACCAAACAATAATTTTAACTGTAATTACAGTAATTGTTTACAACTGCCATCTTTGTTGTGTTGAACATGTAAGCTGCCTGGTGTTCAGTTTTGTTACCCAGTTTAGTGTATTAACCAGTTTAGTCTATTAGTTAAAGTTTTACTATACAATACAATACATATAAATTTTGTTTAATGATAACAAAATGTAACAATTTGTAAGTGCACCTTAATTTTGATTACAGACGTCAGAAGTAAATCAGATATAGATAAAAAGTTAAACTAGAACAAAGCTAGGTGCTGGTTACCTGGAATACAGTAACTATAAGGGGTTAAATGAGCTACTAAGGTAGCCAGTATTTAAAAAAGAATGTTTTGAGTCTGCTTCAATAGAGCACCACACTTTAACTTCAGAAAACATGTTCTAAGTTAAAAATCCGGACCCAAAATGTATGTTATACAGTAATAGTAAATATAACATTCCAAAAAGCAATTTTTAGTGAGTCATGTACTGGAAAATGCTACTAGAATTAAAAGTTTTCGTTGACAACAAGCATGCACAACACTGCTCATATCCTCATTTAACTGTTCGTCCTCATAATCATGAACAGGCTGCTGAGAATCAAGAAGTTGATGAAGAAACATGGGGAAGAGTATAGCGACGGGAATGATGATGCAACTGATTTCACAGACAATGAAGCAACAAGTGACATGGAGTTTGATGGTGGATTGAAAATCCCAGGCCAAATTTGGCACAAGCTCTACAAGTTAGTATTTAAGAGCAAGTTCTTTTAACATGTACATGTAGTTACTGTCAGTCTCTTAGTATACAATGTACATATATGGTGTCAGTTATACTAACGGTACTGATATACATTTAAAAACGTAGGATCAGTCTGTCAAACTATTTATTCAATATTACGTTCAGACCTGACCGGTGATAGCCACAAACTAAACTCGACGTGTTAGCGATTGTAATAAAAATGAGTCTTTAGAAATGGTATCCTCTTGTTCTGCTATTGCTCAGATACCAGCAGACTGGTGTCAAGTGGCTGTGGGAACTGCACTGTCAGCAAGCTGGCGGCATTGTGGGAGATGAGATGGGTCTTGGCAAGACCATCCAGATCATAGCCTTTCTTGCTGGCATGCGATACAGCAAAATTTGTGCCAAGAAATCAAGGTAAAAACTAGCAATCAGACGGTCGCTACGTACCGTTATTGTACAAAATATAACATTTGCATCGTTTAGGCTCATCCTGTAGTAGAAATTGAAAACAAAATTTTCGAAACTTGTCTTAGACATACTTTTATCTAACTAGCTGCAGCGAGGAGGTAGGCAAAACTTTCCTCTGTATTTCTCTTAGATTGGAAAACACTCATCGTGTACAAAATGTTGAAACTTACAAGTTTGTAACTGTTGTAACTGTTGTTGGAACTCACTTGTTGCTGTTTTTGAATTGAAAGAAAATATCGAGTAAGAAACTTATTTGTTTTTTGCTTGCACGATCGATTCGTTTGCGTGTGTGACTGTATGCTAAAAGCTGATGAATAATGGCTTTGATTACAAGCATGTTTATCTTCAGTTGATGCTTCGCATTTTGACAAGTTCTCTGTCACAATAGTAATGGCGATTTTATGGAATATATTGATATTGCGGGATGGCAAAGCACGAGTTTGCTTTCCATTTCAAATTTCATGAGGATAGTATAACAATCGGTGCTAATTTTGCTACTAGAGTAAGAACTAAGCAGGTAAAGAAGTCTGATAGTTAAGTTAGGACTTAATTAATGTATGTTGTTGTGATCGTTGAGCAAAGTAGCTCTTTCCTCTTTTTTATTTGCTTGGTTGTGTGTTGTTTTAGGGTGTTGTTTATTATTGTCGTTATTGTTCGGTTAGCCAATCAGAGAGCCGCTTCTGGCAGCTACCGGTCGACACAATAGTTGTACTATACAACGTCATCATGCAAAAGTCCTGTTGTTGAAGTCCTTGACCTATTGTTACTCTCCAGGGTCAGTGGCCTCGGTCCGGTGCTGATCGTGTGTCCCGTGACCGTGCTCCACCAATGGGTGAAAGAGTTCCACAAGTGGTCCCCTGAGTTCCGTGTTGCAATCCTGCATGACACTGGCTCCTACCAGGGCCCCAGGGTAAGCTACAGTTTGACACACTCTGCTGTCTTAACTGGGAAATGAATGTATCTTTACCAGCTGGCTTGTCTTTTTTTTAATAATGTTTGCTCATTTACCAGACTTATTTTGAGGAAGCAGAACGCTTGCTACATGTATTTCACTAGAACAAAATTGTTCTCGATCTTGCAAGTTAAAATTTGGATTGTGTAAGTTCAGTTCTCAGAACTATGAAACTTTTCTGGTTCTCGCAGGTAGAAACATTTCGTGCATTAAACTTCTGACAAGGGACGATGTTCTTTTGTTATATTTTTGGACAAAAATGGCAAACTACACTGATATGAAATTTCTTAGAAGTATTTTTTGTGGGGTAGGAATCCAGTGACCAGTATTGTTAAATTTCCCTTACAGGTAACTGCATGGACTTTTCAAATAAGAATATTACATTTTTGACCTTTTTTGTTTAAACATTTTAGGCGTTCTAATGTTTTGAAGGCCACTCGTGAGTTATATCTTGAATAATTCCCCCTCACAATAAATGACTATTTTGCCTCTACTTCGTTGTAGTTAAGGTATACAACGTATTTTAAAATATGGTTACAGAGAAAAAAATGTGTTGTGGAGTAAGACTGCTATTTTGATTTAAGATTATTAAAAACTTACACCAGCACCTGTTTTGGTTTGACAAAGCTTTCTGCAGTTATATTTACTTGGGAAATGATTTAAAATGCTAGGAAGTGCATATAAACTAGAGTTAGTGATAAAGTTGCAGTTGTAAGCCAAATCAGTGTAAGTTTTTCAGTCTTCCTGAAGTCAAAAACAAAAGTTCAATACCCATCTGATTCGCCTCAAGGACATGCTGATTAAGAACATTTGCAAGGAGCCAGGAGTGTTGGTGACGTCATATTCAGGCATGCGCACACACCAGGAGTCACTACTGGCCGAACAGTTCGACTACATTATACTTGATGAGGGACACAAGATCAGGAACCCGGATGCAGAGATCACTCTGGCCTGCAAACAGGTTTAACTGCTAATTGCTTCATTTGCATGTAGTCAGTTTCTGTTTCGAAAAACACTGGAAAACTTGTTTTGAAAAAACCCTGGGGGTTTTTCTGCGTGGGCGAGTAAGCTGTGTACAGGTTTGATCAACAATGGTTAATATGATTTGTTTTTCGCCTATGGGATATGGTGTTTAGCTGACGCTTCGAGCGTTGGCCATTTGTCGGAGCAGACGCAGGCGATAAATATACCATACCAACCCTTGTTAATCAAACTGTATTCCGCCATGATAACATGACGAACTTGGTATGTTTTAAAGATCTTTCATTCATTAATGCCTACCGACAACATCATGTGCATAGGTTGAATGAAGGCAGCTCAAGTTTGTCTCGGTTTTTTTCCGAGTAGTGATTCTCGATAACAGTTTAAGATAAACCATTTATACAATTGGTTAACTTGTCATAGTATCTTTATATCAGTCAATCAGAAAATGACGAAATCTAAAATTGATCTAAAGCTTTTACACCTACTTGTACATGTAGCTGCCTTTCATGTACATCCTAGGACGGAAGCAACGCTACTAAACTGCCCTAACACTGTTGCAACAGTACACGCTCTTTCACATAGTGTTAAGACGGTTGTGACTTGTATCTATTCTGCAGTTCCGTACACCCTATCGCGTTATCCTGTCTGGCTCTCCAATGCAAAACAATTTCAGAGAGTTGTGGTCACTGTTTGATTTTGTGTTCCCTGGCAAGCTTGGCACCCTACCGGTGTTCATGACGGAGTTCTCAGTACCAATTACAATGGGTGGCTACGCCAATGCTTCTGATGTGCAGGTTTGAGAGCAGTTCCACGCTTGTATCGTTGTGATAAACTACTGTGATCCTTTGGGCTTGTTGTGCCTTCTTGTTTGACTGAATTGGACGTTGTTAACTTTTCACCTCTTGGTTGACATTCTTTCTCTCACCCTGTCTCCCTCTCGACAACATCAGTACATTTACGTTTCAAGATGTTCGACTCACATCTTCCACTTTTCTCGACTCTGTAAATTTCGTGACCGTTGTAAAAGACGCCACTGCGCATAGTATTACGGTAAACAAATTTTGAACTTTTTCTCAAGGAAAACCTCCTAGAAACATCCGTTTAAATACTGCACTACATGGACAGTAGAGCGCATTTCAATACGTGCATTAAATTTGTACCGGTATAATTATTAAAAGGAGTAGATACTGTTGCCTTCTGGTCGATAGGTCTACATGCTTCAGCTTATGTAAAGTTTGTTAATTTTTCTTGAGACAGGTTGCCACGGTCCTTTAAAATCCTGAAAAGCACTGGAATTGGCAAAAGAAAATTCCGGGCCCTGGAAAGTCCTTGAATTTTATTTGTGGTCCTTGAAAATCCTGGAATGGGCAAAGTTTTTCACCTTAACCTGCCAAGAATAATCAAAATGAGCTGTTTGTCATAAAGGGAAACAACACGTATGATGTAACATTTAACATTGGCTCGATTTTTTCCCCAGAAGTAAATCTAGTAAAAGTCATTGGTGGATTTATATACAGAATAAAGATGCTTGACTGGTATAGAAGGTCGTTGAATTTGCATAAAAAGGTCCTGGAAAGTCCTTGAAAAGTTCTTGAATTTTACACCCAGTTAACAGTGGCAACCTTGTTGAGAAGTAGCAGACGACAATTGTTTTGCTTGTTGAGATCCTTTAAAATTCGTGAAAAATCCGTGAAAGTTGTTTTTAAAACAGTGCTATAATTTTAAAGGGAGCGAATTGTACAAACTCTGGTAAAAATCTTCAAAACTTCTCTTAATGAAAAACGTTTGTTCTTAAGGTTCAAACTGCATACAAGTGCGCATGCGTATTACGCGACACCATCAACCCGTACTTGCTGCGGAGACTCAAAAAGGACGTCAAGATGGCGCTGGACCTGCCCAACAAGAATGAACAGGTTGGAAACTACGATGTGAAGACTTACTATCTGTTTTGCTATTGTCATTTTTTGTTCACTTAAATTGTGAAATAGTTTGTGATGGAGACTTGTCCAAACCGGAAGGCTAAAGGCAACCTTTGTAATAGATACATGTCTCTATGATGTACCTGTTCAACCACAGTTCGTTTGAAAGTCAAAGAAATGCATGAAACAATCTAAAATGCAAACCAGGAAAGTCAAGCTGTGCTTTGTCCAGTGAACTAGTTTTGAAACAATAGAAGTACGCACATTAAAGTTGTTTTGATTCAAATCATACAGATTGTCATTTTTATTGAAGAAATTAATTTCAGCACAATGTACACCCAATTTCAACAGCAGGGGGTCCGATGGCCCCTTACAATTCAAATCCTAGATTTATCACTGAAGAACTATCTGGAATCTAACAAAACCGAATGAGATTTTGATAGTCCACATTTTAGAACAAATAGAAGCCGTGTCACTGCTAATTGTAACAAACAACCTAACTATATGTAACAATTCGATCCACCCGAAGTGTAACAGATTTTCCTTAAATGTAACAAAAGTACGTGACCTTATGACATCAGTCACAAAGGATGGCTTGGTGGTTACCTGTTTTTCATAATGGGCAATGTAGTTCGTTTCACTAAAGTATGTAAATGATAGTAAACACACTTTTTGTTATACTTAGCCTTTAGGGTTAAAATGTGGTTACATTTGGGGTGCTTCGGATTGTTGCATTTAGGGTTGAAAGTTGTTACATTTAGGATGATGCGTTTGTTACATTATGCGTTGATTTTTGCTACACTTAGTGTGGTTGTTACATTTAGCGGTTATACAGAAGCTATGCTTCACGGGATAACTGCCATGGTACCATTACACATTGTTACTCCAGGACCTACGAAAAACTAAGCAGATCTAACAAGCGATCCACAAAACCTGCCATAACAGGTCCTTCGAAAGCTAGTGCTCAGATTAGCAAACTCCAAATCACTTTATTTTCTTTTTGAAAACAACCTGAAGTTGAATTTGTTAAGAGCAGAATGAGATAAGTTTCTTAAAAATCCATTTCTGCGGTATTCTGTCAAGTCAAATTAACAAGTCACTTGTCTTGTTGATTGAGGCCGTTTGTGTCGACAGTTTTAGTCTTATTTACATTTTTGTAGTGATATATAAATGTAGCAGCGTTTCTTAACTTCGAATGTCACAGTTGCTTTCGGTAGCTATATCAAAACAGTATGTGCCAACCACTTGATTGCATTGAATGATGAAAAAAGTACGATTTCAAGTATGTTTGCACCACATTACCAGCTTTTCAACGTTTGACGTGGCTAGTGTCAAATGTACACAACCGAAGCCTTTCCAATAGGATCAGTGTCTGTCTTGTCTACAGGTCTTGTTTTGTCGTCTGTCAAATGAACAGCGCCAGTTGTACGAGGAATATCTTAACTCGAGGGAGGTGCAGTCCATCTTGTGTGGCAACTATAAGGTATGTTAAGTTCAGAGGGTAGAGCGAGTAGTACGAGGTATAATCTTATCTCGTGAGAAAAGTAGTCTATCTTAAATGGCAACTAAAATACTTTTTAACATAAGGGAGGAAAGTCAGTTGTACGACGAATACTTTGAAACAGGTGAAGTACAGTCTATCATGAATGACGACACTCTGAGAAGCAATTTTAAATAGAGAACTGTAGGAAAATTCAGGAACTTGTGAATTAAGGCTTTACTGGCCACAAACAGAAAGGAAATAGAAAGAGCAGCAAATATTTACATGAACGATGAATTCGGCACTTAAGCTACTAAAACAATGAACGGTTCTGATTGACAGAGTTTCAAAAGACTTTCGTTAGTTATTTAGGTATTTTCCACTTCACCCAGTGGTATAATTACGACTCTAGCACTGTTTAGTTCCTAGTCTAACAATCCACAATTCCCTTTTCTCCCTGACGAAGGGTCAGTGTTTGAAATGTATAGAAGAAAATGTTCAACCATACTGACACATACATCTGTTTTCACATTATGATTGTTCAATATTTAGCTAATACGACTGCTTTTTCGAACAGCTAATTTCACAGTGATGATTGTATCTGTGTACTCAAACAGGTGTTTCCTGGTCTCATTATGCTCCGTAAGATTTGCAATCATCCTGACCTCACATCTGCAGCTGGTTCCTTGATTAAGGCAAAAGAAGATAAGATAAAGGCAGAAAGGAGACTGGTAACCGAAGAGGAAGCCGAAGATGAGGATGAAGACGAAGGTTATGGGGACTGGAGACGAGCTGGTAAGATGCACGTGGTGGAAGCCTTGCTTCGAATGTGGAAAGAACAAGGGAATCGTGTGCTGTTGTTTTCACAAAGCAAACAGGTGTGAAATTCTTACAATTTGTTGGTTTAGAACAACCCTGTTGTGTTGTATCTCGTAACTCTGTTCTAAAAATCCTAGGTTTGTTACTGAAAATGTATTCATGCCGTTTTAGGAGGAAAAGGAGAAGAGCAAAGTTTAGCTCGTAGCAAGCAAACAATCTTGAAACCACCAGACAAAGAGTTGATAACCGCTTCGAGTTAATAAATATATATAAAGAGAAAAAATAAATTAAGAGTAAGAACAAACGAAAAGGCAGTGAAAAGGCAATGATAGGATTAATCTCCTTCACCAGTCACGTAAATTCACATATTTTATCCATTTATTTGTTTTTTCCCCTTGTTTAATAGTGAGCCTGTGTCTTATTTGCATGTTACTGTTTTGCTTAAAAGGGTCCTCCGCTGAAACAACTGTTTTGTTCTCAAATTCAACTTTCTTTTAATCGGTGTTGAAATTGCAAATTAGGTTCACATTAAAGCCGAGTGATTTACTTTAACATAACTTCCCCAGAATGTACCTCCGAAGTGAAACGTATTGTATAGCACTGCAGTCATGAAAAGTCACATGCATTTCAAGACGGCCCACCTTGAAATTCAAACCCAAACCAAACCAAAGTCAAGCTAAATCTCTTGGTGTCTGCTGCTCTGTGATCAGAGCAATACAAAGTCGAAATATGTTTGAGAGCAACAGTGCTTTTCAGCCACGGACTCTTTTGGTTGTATAGATCATCATTCGTGTACTGAAATGTTACAATTTGTTGAAAATATATGTTGGTACTGCTACATGTATAAAGTTAGCAAATATTACTATACAATACAATTTGTTCCGTTTTATTTCAAGATGTTGAACATTCTGGAAACATTCGTGCAGTCTCAAGGGTACTCGTATCGGCGCATGGATGGTGGGACACCTGTGGCCTCAAGACATCCACTCATTAACAAGTTCAACGAGGCAAGCTTTTGTTTCGTATGTTGCTGGTCTGTATACAGCTGCTGCTCTGTGCATGTTGATTACCCGATGAACTTCATCTTTAGAATGTAATCCCAAAAGCTTGTGGGTGTATTGCAGGAACATTTCGTAGTTGCTTTTCATTCAGCAAATCTCTGAGACTATGATTTCGAACATCTTTTAACTATATTAGTTCATAACAATTTTTGATATTTCTAACAATTTTCATCACCTAAAGAAACGACAGCAACAAATATGTTTAAACTAATTATAATGCAATGAATACCATGTAATTGCAATGTACATTGAAAAAGGGGAATAACAGAAAAGCAACACGTAATAAAGGATTGTATTTACCGACTTGTTCGGAATTATATCTAAGCTCAAAACCACTAATAATAATCCATTATTTATTAGGGTTTAGGTTTACCTTGAAACCTTTTTCTTCCCTTTTAGGACAAGTCGATATTTATTTTTCTGCTGACAACTCGCGTTGGAGGCCTGGGTGTGAATCTGGTAGGTGCTGATCGGGTAATTATCTATGACCCAGACTGGAACCCAAGCACGGACATCCAAGCCCGTGAACGTGCTTGGAGGATTGGGCAGAAGAAAAATGTGACTATTTACCGGCTTCTCACCACAGGCACAATTGAGGAGAAGATCTACCACAGGTAATAAACAGTACCAGGTGTAAGAATGGTATTAGGTTATTTTATTAAGAAGTTTTACAAATTACTTAAAAAGAATGGGATTTTTAAAAATGTTAAATCAATGCCTAAAGTGCGTTATAAACTGGATTTTATAATAAATGCTGTATGATTGCTGACATTCTCTGAAAGATCGGGGCAGTTCGTTTGAGACAGGATGACGCGGACTTCTTTTGTTACATGTCTGGCGGTTCCTTGGTCAATCAGTTTCAGTATCAATCTTTATTTATTCAATTATCCATGGGCAATTCATCAGCTACTGTATATTACAAATTGTACTCTTAAAGTGTGCAATGTACAATAAATACAAAATAAGAATTACTTAAAAGCTGCTTTCGACGAATGCCGTGTCTAACAGCGCTTGGTTGTAACTTAAAAACATTCATTTAAAGTTTACCAGTTTCTTTAATTGTCCTAGGCACTCAGAAACTAATCTGTTATGGTCGGTAAGGCAAGTGAAGTAGAGGTATATCAAAAAGTTTAACTCTCGGTTGCGTTTGTGTTGTTTTGGGAAAAGGGTTTGGTAACCTAAAGAACTCATCTTACTTGGCGACACCACAAAAGGGTAACAGTATTTCATGTGTTTTGTATAAACCAGACTAGCTGTTAGCATTTTTGCGCAATTATAATAACTTATTTATTTATTTCATTTTACAGGCAGATATTCAAGCAGTTTCTAACAAACCGAGTATTGAAAGACCCTAAGCAGCGACGATTCTTCAAGTCCAACGACCTGTATGAATTGTTTACACTGGACACTAGCGACAAGCGGGGACCCTCAGAGACAAGTGCTTTATTTGCTGGAACAGGCTGTGAGGTAAAGGTTCCTGGGGCCTTTAAGAGAAAAAAAGGTCAATCAAAAGAGGCACAGAACGCTTCCAAAAGAGTGGCTTCCTCTTTTAGTTCAGGAAACTCAAGGTTAACAAAGGGAACTGCCGTTGATTCTGATAGGTTACTATCTACTACACGTTCAAAAATAAAGGAAACGAAACCCGAACGAAAAGCGGTGGAACAATTTCCATTTGAGGAGGACAGAGGGTTTTCAGTTGATGAAAGAGACAAAAAAGAGATTGAGAGCGAGCTGTTGACAGCGAAAAAATCAGAAGATAGAGTGTCTCCTTTACTAAACACGGAAGGGGAATCCTTCAAACCGGGAAGCACTTCTCTGCCACCTGTAGAATCCACGGAGAGTGGTCAAGTAGACTTGAGCAAGAAGACATCAGTTGGTAATAAAGTAGAAACGGCATCTGAAGCGCCCGAACCAAACGAAGTTTCTGGTAGTTTAAAGCTCGATGGATCTTTAAACACAACTATTAAAGCCGATGTTAGTGAACTGAAACAGAGTCGTAGTCAAGAATTGAAAGCCTCGTGTGAACAAAGTGCAAACGATCACAAGAATCTAAGATCACTTGTTACTACGACCTCAGGAACAAACGTAGCTTCTGGAAGTGGGAAAAAAGAACGGACAACTTCTGAAGAAGAGCTGCAAAAACGTCAGAAAATGAAGAAAAAGAGGAGAAGGAAAGAAAAGAGTAAGTAGTACGAGTGCCAATACGTTTTTGTGTAACGTTTCCCTTTACCCGAGTTTTTGTTTTGTGAACTTGTTTAGTTTTTGAGGCTTAGCGAGAGACTAAGATTGCGCAGTTCCTCATCTGCCTCAAGAATTGTGTGGAAAGCTGAATTGAAATCTTTCTGACGAATCCTCCGTAGACAGGTCTACATGTATGGGACCTTATTTCCTAAAAGCTGTTTTTTAACCAAGGACAAGGGTATATTCCAATTGAAGAATGAAGGGAGAGGGTGGGTAGCAAAACAAGCATACTCTAAAACAATTTCATTTTGTAACAACACGTTTTTTATCTTCCAATGAAACTTGTTCAGTTGTAAGATTTGAATGTTACATTTATTGTTGTGATCCTGGTTTGGTGAAACTTCCAGAGGTGGAGGGGCAATCCATAGATTACGTTGTGTACAAGGAACAATACCGCTCCTCGGCTGTAGTAGGGTCAGGCTCCAGTGCAGACGAAAGGGATCGAGTTGACGTCGGACATCAGGAGAAGTTCATATTGAAGAATTTGTTCAAACAGACTGGTAGGATTATTTCGTATTTGTTTGATCTAGTTTTCCACTTGCCACGACAGATGGAATTGCTCACTTAAACTGTGTGTTTTTAAGTGCAAAGATGTTCGTTTTCACCAACAGGCACTTCGAAAAACTCTCGTACGTACGCAGACAAGACAAATTGCAACCATATGCAACGCATATTGCTGCGCGATATGTGCTTGGTAGTTGTAGAAAAGACACGGGCACATGCGCAATTGCCGAAAAGACAGACAAACAGACATCCAAGCTGACACGCAAACACCGCCGTGCAGGCATGTAAAACATATTTGTATAAGCTGAAAACCATTGCTCAACGTAAAGTATAATGCCATAGTTCTTAAGCGTATACCATGGCAGTGTGAATCATCTTTACTTATTTTCGCTAAAGGTGTCCATAGTGCCTTGAAACATGACGTCATTATGGAGTCAGGTGATCCGGATCATACTTTGGTTGAAAGCGAGGCTAATCGAGTTGCAAAGCAGGCAGCTGTTGCATTGAAACGTTCCCGCCTGCGATGCTCGAGTGCTGCTAGCGGTATTCCCACATGGACAGGCGTATCAGGGTCTTCAGGCATCTCAGATTCTCCACCGCCAAGGTACACAAACATGTGTTCTTAGGAAGTCTAGAAAGTCCTTCAAAAGTCTGGAATTAAGAACACACATTTCCCGATCTGGAAAAAAAAATTAAGAAAAAGCGTAAAATTCTCGACAAAGTTTCGATTTTCTGTGTTCAACCCATTTTGTTCCACTACATGTTTCGAAAATACTGTTGTGTTTTGCTATATCATTTTTTAACTTTTACTTTTGTTTTCCAAACAGTAGACCAAGATTTGGCAAACGCTCGACCTTAAAGAAAACAGCCGTGGAATCGAAGGTATTCGATTACCTTTAGCAACAACATAAACAATCAGAACCTTGTATCCAAGCACACTATTACTATTGTTAATGTTATTGTTGTTGTGATTATTATTAATTTCATTACTACTATTATTCTTATAATTATTGTTGTCATTATTACTTTTATTATTATTATTATTATTATAACTTTTGTTATTATTTTTATTATTATTATTATTAAACTATTGTTTTTGTTATTAAAATAAAGTACTCTACTACTTCTAACCATAATAAGGTCTCTGGACGAAAGCATGAAACAAACCTAATAATAATAATAATAATAATAATAATAATAATAATAATAATAATAATAATATTTTAACA
>JAOBRG010147991.1:0-18655 GCA_027574985.1 Umimayanthus nakama | reverse complement strand
AGGCGTTGGATGCGTCTACTAGCAGCACTGCATCTGTTTCGTCTTGCTGGAAAAGACTGCGCATGCCATGAACAGCCGCTTCACTTCCCGATTTATGTCCAGCACACACCTGGAGTGAACCACTCGAATCCAAGATGTCTTGCTTGTTCACTTTTGTCACACATTTACCAATAATACGACGGATCACTTCCCCAACTCCGATGGGTCGAACTTCGCTTTTCCCTTTATCAAGTGGGATTAAGCGACTAACTAGTAACGGTTCGATTGTAGAGGAGTCAACGTGTTCTGAGCATAGTCGTCGAGTTAGGGTGGCCAGGGAGTCGCAGAGGTTTGTACCAGACTTCTTAAATGACTTGCTCCCAAGAATCCTTTTGAATCCGTTTGCGTCGACATTCGATGGACCGCCGGCGCCCTTGGTTCTCAGAGCTGCTTCTCTAATCGACTCGCCCGTGATTTCACTATAAATGGACTCATGCACATCGTCTACTGGACCGAAAAGCAGCGACCCTATTTCGGCCTTCTGCGCTTCTGGGTGTTTATCTTGCAACTGTTTCATAACATCTTCCGTGAGGGAAAGAACACTCCCACCACTCTCATCAGTTAAATATCGCAGTGCGGTGTTTATTTGGCCATCCATGACCAGTCTAGCAAATATCTGGGCAGTGCGAGAAGGATCCTTCTTCTGGTGGGATTTTTGTAGGCGTCTCTGGATTGCGTGTAATAATAATAATAATAATAATAATAATAATAATAATAATAATAATAATAATAATGAGAATAATAATAATAATAAGAATAAGAATAATAAGAATAAGAATAACAAGAGTAATAAGAATAATAATTAGAATAATGATAATGAAAACAATAATAGTAATAGTAATAATAATACAAATAATAGTAATAATAATAATAATAATAATAATTAAAATGTCAATTATTATTACTATTGATTGTTTCTATCATTATTGTTATTATTATTACTAATGTTGTTTCTATTTACAGAAGAGCAAGCCAGCCATGGAGAGGGCCTATCGGTTTGCCATTCTTGGGGTGCTTCTCACGTCTGTTGTACTTCTAGGACGAGGTAAGCTGCTTGTGTAATGTAGCTGACAATATGCAGTCTGGTTTTATTGGGAACACATACATTTTCCAGTTATAGAAAATCTGCTGCAAAGTGGGACTATATCGTTTTCTGTAAGCATAAAGGATGCCTCATGTAAGAAGATTCTTAAATAATTTTAATACTTTAGTTTATACTGATTAAAACCATCCCTGACCGTCAGTGTGAGTGTCTAGCTACAGGCAACAGTCACCTCCACATTGAAGATTTATTGTTATCGACTACCATCGCTTATTACACTAACAGCATAATCATGATTATATTTTCTACTTGCAGCCCAATGCCCGGCTGGCTGGAAAAACTACAGAAACTCCAAGTGTTACCTGTTTTCCCGTCAGAGGGTCACTTGGTACCAAGCCCGCAGGACCTGCATTAGTTACGGAGCAGATCTGGTCAAGATTAACTCAAAAGAGGAAAATAATTTCCTCAGAGGATTTTGTTCGGGAAGCTGGTGGATAAGAATGTTCTTTGATTCGCGGGCTATGGTTGGAAACAAGTTTGTCTGGACTGACGGGGCCTCGACTACCCTACGGGCAAACTGGGGGATGGGTGAACCGAGATTAAGGGCAGGTCGTGCCGCCTGCGTAGAAATGCATCCTTGGACAGGACGCTGGTATGAGTACAACTGCAGAGTGAAACTTAGATTTATCTGTCAAAAAGGTTTGTGATTTCTTGTAGAGATTGTTTTGCGTACTTAAACAAATAAAAGAGCGCAGGGGTAATTGCAGATGTCGAGTTTTAGAATAATAAACTTAGACTCTGATAGCGCTCATATCCATTAAAGTTCAATGCACTTTACAAAATATCCTTAAAAAACCTTGCTAAAAGAGAAAATTTTGGAAAGTAAAACTAGAAAAAATAAAACTACAATTAATTAATTAACTACTATCACCTAATTACCCAAAAAATGCAAAGAACTACTGCTAATAAAAATATTCAAAAGATAGGTTTTAAGATGATTAATCGTTCAAGAAAACCTATTTCTTGTACACTATTTAACTTTTTAATTGTAGCTTTTTGCCGTATAGGCCACATGGAACTGCTTCCAAATCCGGAACCTAAGAAAAAACAACTCCGACTTGGGCAAGATCCGGCCTACTAAATTGCTTGGACACCGCATGAAACGGACTCGTTGGTCCGCGCATATTTAATTGCTTGATCAGCGTGCGTAGACATGTTAAATTATGTCTGCGCATGTGTGCGACTTAACAAAAACCAAACTCTAAGATAGCGCATCTGACTGCAAAGTATGAAAATGTCGTTTTTTTGTTTTGACATTTCATTCTCCCGGACCATTCACACGACCATCTGGAAATCTACGGAGTTAACTTACACTCTGGGAACTATCAAACCCGATAAAGGAAAGAACAAAGACTCATTTTCAATCTTGGGACCTCGGCTCCAAACGGAATCAATGAACAATTTTGATTTGCTTAATTTAAATCAAACTTTTGACCAATTGGTTGCCACTAACATCAACGAATGGCAAAATTTTACTTTTTGATCCGCATAAACTTATTAGCACCTATTTAAACACTGATTTCATCCGCATAAATTTATTACCACCAATTTAAACGCTGATTTCCCAACATCCCTCAGTCTGCTCTGACGAAGGGCTAACGCTCGAAACGTCAGCTAAACACCATATCCCAAAAGTGACAAACATACCATGTCAACCTTTGTTGCTCAAATCTATTCATTCAGCTCACACGCCCGCGCAGAAAAAACAGGTTTTTTTTCAAAACTAGTCAGTGTATTTCCGACACGTTGGTAGCAAATGATTGAAATGAGACAAGCAGATCTAGTGAAAGTTTACGTCCAACACAAAACTGGCTTCTTAATACTTCAAAAAATTTGTAGATATGTTTAGTTGTTTAGTGTTTACTTTACAGCTGCTAACAAGTGTGTGATAAACAATGGGGGGTGCCCTCACAAGTGCACCTACTCCAAAGGCGAGTCCTGGTGCAGCTGCATGGACGGATATGCCTCGTTTGTCGGTGGAACTGTCTGCATAGGTAAGCCACTCACAGCGAACAAAATACTGTACCAACCCCATTTGATCAAGCTGATTTAAACTTCGTTTTCGCTAAGGACACACTAAGATTTATAAATCGGGAGCAGAAAGAAGTTGTTTTCTTGTATAATGAGAAGCTAATCGTACAATTTGTGCAAAAAAAGTATTGTGTATTATTGTCCAGCTTAGCAAGTTCTCCCTCTCCGTCAAAAATTAATGAAGCTTTTGTTTTATGGGCGTGACAATAATTTTTGTGATTTTTTTTATCATTTCTTAAGTTTGGAAGCAATCTAAGAAAAAAAGACAAGAGTACTTCTCATATTTTTGGCTTTGCTTGCGCCGAGGATTTGTTGGTACACTGTGGCTTCCTGTATTTGAATAAAATTCTGCTCTTCTTGTTCTCATTTCTGTTTAGAAAAAAAGATCTGGAAACTCCAAAAAATTATGAAATCTAGGCATTTTTGGATGAGAGTTGAAACCTAGCAAGAAAAAGTATGGAAAACAATGCTTTTATTGAGTTCTTTTATTAAACAGAGTTTCTGAAATATTAAATGAAACTCTGTAATTTTAAAGAAAGGAACTACTAACTCAAAGACTCATTTCGAGTTGGCAGTTGACTCATCTGCATCCATTCTCTCCCTTATCTTACAAAGCATTGGAAGGTATTTTGACCAATGGCAGAGTTTGGGAGAAGAAGTGTCAGAGAGAGCTTCCGACGGATACTTGTCTGTGTAGTCCTGGATTCAGAAGAAGTCAGTACGGAAATTCGTGGAGCTGTATTGGTGAGATATACAGTTATGAAAGCTTATGTTCTTGAGGTCTTGACTGCAAAGTAAGCATTTAAGTTACATTAGCAAATAAAAAAATGTATCAGCCCTTACTGCCCTTCCCCTTAATTCAGTTTAAAATAACTTTGCTGATTAAAATGAAATTCTGGGTGTGTGCATCCTTACACGTAGAGACTGCTATTAATCAGAACTTTACTAAATCCTAACTTGTAACATATTATGTATTTGTGAACACGGTTCAATATTGGTATCAGCCTTGGAAAATTGTACATCTAAAAGTTTAAGTGTTTTTTTTAAAAAAATGCTTTTAAAGTATGAAGGGTCAACAGTTTATTAATTAAACGAAAGTTATTTTCCTCCGTCTTAAAAAAACTGCCAAAACTCTTAATAAAGTTACATGTTGTGCCAAGGAATTTGTATCATCTTTTACTATTTGGATTGAATTTATATTGATTTGGAATTTTTTTTTGTTTAGCCATGATATTATTGGATAAACTGTTAATTTCAAACTAAAATAACTGGCCAAGTCTACTTCATCTAATGAGACAAAAGCACAAAAATGTTTGAAATTTGTTTTCAATAGACACATGGATTGATGGATAAGAAAAAGTAAAAGGAACAATTATGGCAATTTTTCCATAAAATGATAACTAACCGGTTTCAAGTGAGAGCAACAAATGAAAATCAGTATCATCACGTCTAACTTAAATACCTCACCGTTACTATGGTTTCAGACGTGGACGAGTGTCAACAGAAAAATGGCGGATGCCAACACACCTGTCTTAATACTGCTGGGAGCTACAAATGCACTTGCAATGATGGCTTCATCGGCAGCCAATCAGGCAAGGCCTGCAGTAAGTTAACATCTACCTTGCGGATATCTAACCTTATTTTCCATACTAAAGCTTAGAATAACAAAATTAAATAATTCTTTGCGAGCTTTATATAAATCCTTTTGAAGTCGGAATCGATCATGGAGTGACAAAAATGCTAACTCAATGAAATTGGTTGCTTCTGTGACGCTGCCTATATTCGCAATCGTTTACTACTAAGGTGGTAAGAAAGAAATGACGAAACCATTTTGGTTTCAAACGAAGAAGTGATAGATTTATTAGCAGCTGTCTATAACGGGTGGTTTTTTCCACTTTTTAAACTAGTAGGTTCCGTGTAACAATATTGTCGGAAGATGTGCAAAAGGGAGACGAAACAGAATCACGAAAGGAAAATACTTTGTTAAAAAGCTACAAAAAACTAAACCAACAAGAACAGCTTTTTTCAAAGAAACAAATACCAAGTATTTCTTTAGTTTTTAGTTGCAATTGAACCTTCATCTAAATTATAAGCGGGTTGTAAGATTTTAAGTTGACGATGAGATAGCAAAGTGATAGGAGTATTTGAACAATTATAAAATTAAGATTTTTTTCTTCAATTAAAAGCAAGTTAATTCTTGTGGATATACTTCTCCCGCTGTCAAAACAGTCATAGCTTCTTTTCACCCTTTTGCTTTTAGAATTTACAAAAATATTGAATGGAGAGTTATACATCCAGTGGCGGAAGCAAAGTTAAGGGTCCTGTCTGGGCGGAGGGGAGTGGTATCTGGGGTGAGGTGGGAAGAGAGGAGAGGTGAGAAAGGAAAAGACCATCCCGGCACCGAGGAGCTTATTTAGGAACCAACGTTTGTTGCTTATAGTAGAAGTTGTGCGCTTTTGTCACATAAAGGAAAATTCATTGAAACAGCTTGAGTTTGACTTGTATTTTTTGTCTGGGACTGCACTCCCTTAAAAACGGTGTTATAAGTATATATATAACATAAGAAATCCTTAAATTGCAGAATAATGGGCTAATTTTGGGATTGATGAAAACTCTTGTATATTGTACATTCCCAGATTAACTTGGCTATTTGTAACAAGCGTGCGTTTGTATTAACAATGCTTTGAAGAAGAGAAAATAATAAAACTGAAACCGAAAGTGAACTTCTTTTCTTTTCTTTTCTTTTGAAGAACCACTTCCCTCTGAAACATCTACTCCTACTACGACAAGCGCAATAACAGGAACATTAGACATGACAAGGATGACAACAAATAGAACGTCGACAAAAGAAAATACAAACTCCACCGATGAATTGCCAATCGCTAATGAACCGACCACTGTTCCCTCAGTGTTGAAGATCACACAATCCAAATTCGCACCAGTACAATCCGAACTTCGCCAATCAGCAGGTAAAAAGTTGTTTTTATACTAACACTCCCTACCTTAACCCTGCATGACCTGAGATAAAATTAGTTGCTACAAAGTTATCCGTTTTGCCTCGGCAACTGCATCTGTGGTTGACCTATTCGTATATTTTTCCCCAAAAACGAGTATTGTACGAATTACTTTCGTTGAAATTATGGATAGAGTAGACCATTTCTGATTTTTTATAAGACTCTTTCAGCAACAACAGCTTTTACAACTTAGCTTAATTGTTAAACAGCCACGCACTCGGTTGCTTTCTGTAGTTTGGGTGTAGTTTATGGATAAAAACTATTTACAGCCTCACCTTAACGTTTCGTTTCCACATTTCTAACAAGGATTTCTACTTCTTGATATAATAGTACTTCCCCACACAGCAATATTAAATACGAGACAAATTTGCGTATTCTAAAATTTGTCTTTCAGGTGACTCTGTTAACTGCACCTCCCCTCCGGTGGAGCATTTGTTTCTTCTGCAGACTGTTCTGATTCTTCTGGCGGCGATTTTTGTTCTCGGAGTAATATCTTTCCTTTACCTTGTCTTCTCCTCTTCACGAATGCGGAGATCCTGGGAGGAAGGGAGTGAGTATCCAAACAATTTCGTGGAAACGCCGGGGTCTGGAGCGGAAAAGCTCCCTAGCAAGACTGCTGACCGCGTTGTCAATCGGTTGTATGGCTCAGTTCGCAAAACCTACTCCCCGGCAGTGGAAAGTGAAAAAGAGACAAAGAAGTAATGCCTGAAATGGTTGACTTTAGTTTTGTACTTCAGTTTGTTAAAAAAGGTGAAGGATAAAAAAGCTTAGCCTATCTGCAGATTGTTATTCTCTTTCACAATTAGCTTCTCTTTATTGTCACATCGCCGTGACATTTACTAAATAAAGGAACTTTAATGAATTTAATTTATTAATTTCCTTTAAGAATGTAATTTGGAGTGTAATTTAAAAAATTGCTTTTTAGTGTGCGAAAACTACGAAGAGAAGAATCTTTAACAGCTTCTTACTTCCTGTACAATAGTGCACATGCACTGTTTCGTTTTAAAACTATTAAATTTTCATTTTGCTGCAGTGTTAAACGAGTGTTTTTTACCTTATCGCTTTGGTTTGAGAAGCTTTAATTATCTGTGTTTCTACTAGACATTTCAACTACAGCGATAGTTTTAATAACCTGGTTTGGCTGCAACTACCCTTTTGATGATTTGTGGAAGTAGTCCCCATAATTGACTATACGGGAATGCATCCTTCCTCAAATAGCGAAACTTTTTAGGCCGATATTTACAGGAAATGGGTATACATTTCGCCTGTTAAGTCTAGGCAAAGGGTTTTTTTTTCGCAGAGAGTATTTGTAGACCACAAAAATTTTGCTTAATTTCTCCAATAATTCTGACTCTTGCCCTTACAAGATCCATCACTCTGATCGCTGAAAAGTGTTTTGTGAGTTGAATTGCAGATGGACTGACTAGCCTTGCTTTCGCGTATAAACTTTTTGCGCCCATAGGGCCGCCATTAAATTGTTTGTTACAAAATATTTTCCCAAAATACTTTCAAAAATCCAAGAAAACTCTAACTGTGCCAGGACAATCTTCGCCTCGGTTTCATGTAAAGGCTTGGTTACCTTTCAAAAATGGTGAAAAGGACTTTTAAAATATTTTGCCATTGGCGTTAAAACAGACGAAGAAGTTGGTGGAACAATGGAACAATAAAAGTTGTTGAACATTTTATTGTATGATTTCCAAAAAGTAGTTACTCAGCAAAATACTGTGGTAACTTTCTACTTTATGATGTTAATTTTTTCAGAACAAATGAAAGTTCAGAATTCGTGTTGGATCATATTGTGCTGGTTCCTTGGTTAGCTTGCATGAAAACACTCGGCATGCGGCTATAAGTAAGTTGAAGGCAGTTGGAAATACACGGATTTTTTTTGAGTTTGCACAGGTTGGAATTTATTGTATGTCTATTTATGTCTCACAAAAACGTACTATGAAGATACTTCGGAGTACCATTTTCCTGGACTTTTGTTCCTTATTGCTTGCCAAACAACACTATCATTGCAGATATTCTGCAGCTTCTTGAACATTACGACCCCGATACGGCTCAAAAGGTGAAAATTTGGGAAGTTTCAAAAATCTTTTTAGCTTCTTAAAGAATGTTTTCTATGCTTTATTTTTCTTGCAGCGGGGCATAGGTAATCCAATGGGTCTTAACATGATGTGGAACGTGACAAAAATTATGTTCAGCTTGTAATATTTATTTGGCAAATGATTTATTGTCAATTGCAACAACGGAAGTCTTGTCTTGGTTGCAATGCTTTAATAGTTAAGCAACATCAACGGTCCACCTAAACCGCGTGTTTACAAACACTGATGAATAACTCAAATGAGGAATTTGAAACACATGTACAAAAGATCCGCAATTATTGCTTAAATATTTTTAACGATGGCAAAACGATCGATGCCTGAAACAAGTAAATGCAATTTTGAAAAGGAGCAACTACAATTAAAGAAGACCAAGATTTGGTCCTATCCGTGCTGGGCTAACATTTGTTGCATTACTAAGTAATATCGTTACAATGCTTCTTCATTGTACTCTTTCTATTTGTTGATAAAAATAACAAATTTATTGGACGTAATATCCGTTAACAACACAAACGGTGCAATGAACCCATCAATCTTTGTGTTGGTTTTAATTTTGAAGTTATTATAGCCAAATACTCTATAATCACAGGAGTTTAAGCAGTCGTGTAGCTGAAGAGTTTTATGCATGCAAATATCAGTCTCTTTGTCAAGCTCCCAAACATCAAGGGGCATTGGATTTTGGCAGATCATCACGCCCAACGAGAAGCAGGTATATTGACAGCCTTTTGTGTTTCCGCTAGTAAACACAACTCAACATAAAGGAAGTCTAAAATCTCAGATAAAACTTCAGGAACATTCTATATTTGAGTGAAGCAATATAAAAGCTGTCGATCTGCATTGTTTTAAAGCTTGAACAATAATACCATTTTCGTCAACTTTAAACTTTTTTTTATTTGTTTAGCGTTCAAAATATAAAATCTTTTCAGTGCCTGTTTTACCTCAATCCAGGTATCAAATATGTAGGTAAAACTTGTAGTTTGTGATTTCTCTTTTTTCTGCTTATTACTCCTGTTTGTAAACATATATTTTGCCGCCGTAAAAGGAAAGTTAGAGTCAACAGTTGGTGCTTCTCTGCTTTCCCACTTCAAACATGGCCTCCAGATCCTGTTTATGTCAACTTATATGCAGCCGAATACCGCATGAAAAGGGTGGGGTTGTCCGTTGAAAAATTACAAATGAAGCCCAATCTGGGCGTGGCTCAAGTTTAGCTCTACCCTTAAAGGATATCAATGCACTAAAAGAAATCTCAAAAGCAAAAGGGAACTGCATATGTATTGAAAAACAAACTAATAGTTTTCTTTATTTGGTGTCCTAATTAGTCGAAGAAACCTTTAATAGCCTGGTGACACAAGTAACGTAAGGAACGAAAGGGCAGGCTTAAGTGTAACGCTCTTGCGTCACCGCAAAAACAAGTTGATACAAGCGTATGTTCTATAGAAGCGAAGACAGAGAGAACAGAAGATTTCCTTTTTCATCTTTTTCCATGTCTTTTTTGATCCAGCTTCGGTCGCTTAGGTCGCCGTGAAAACAGAACACAACGCAGACGGAAGCAGAATGAAAGTATTTGATCCTAGCGTTTTCTCTGTCGTTCAGTTGCTGAAATTGCTTCAAGCCCATTTTCATGGTGACATATCTGACATACGAGCTTCTTCTCTATCGCTACCGTTCATTACGTCGCTCGTGAAAACCAGGAACGAGAGGTTCTACAGTTAACAAAAGATACACCTCATACCACCAACATCATCCGTGTATGAACAACTTGATGAAAACCCGATACATTTGCTTCTGGTTCAGTCTCCTCTTTACATTTTGCATGACTTAAACGGAATGCATCCGTTGCATTTAAGAACTACTAAGTGTGGGCTGGTTTCAATAGTTTACTGTATCAGCTACGGAACTTGATCTTCATCGTTTAGGTTTTACTAGAAACTTCTTCTGATTTATTTTTACCTTCAAAAAGTAAAAGTAATTCTCAAACTTTAAAAAACTTTGTATTGACTCATTCAAGCAGCCTATTCCGTTCGCACATAAAACATATTTCGAAGTGTAACAATCTGAGTTGTTATGTATTAATAAAGTTAAACTATTCTTTTTAACACGTATTTTATCTCTTTCATTTTAACACTAAATATATCAACTCCATATGTCACGCCGAGGGGGCTATGGAGATTGATTGGTATTCTGTAATGATGAAATGGAAAATCGAAAAAATTACACACGCAGACCTTTCAAGTTTCAGGTATTATCTTACGGTGTTAAGGAATAGCCGCTAAATCTCATGAAAATATATTGAAACTTTTAATCAAATTGAATTGAAGTTTCATTATGTTAAATAACTTGGAGTTTCTGTGCCATTTTATCATTTCTGCAGTTTAACGGTTTGACATAAAAAATGTTGGGCATGGTTCTTCAGAGCTCATAGGCAATCGAGAAATTATTAGTATTGTTGGCGTTGAACTTTGTTTATTTGAATCTCTAGACTTGAGGTACTAATCTCATTTTTTTCCCACCGACTGATCATGCATGACTTACTGACTGAGTTTATATTCTTTATTAAATAAAGCCCAAGGTCTGAGGGATTCTGTTGTTGGAAGCTAATCAATGACCTATACTATTAAAGCATCACAAAGTCACTTTTTATATAGCTAATGTTAGTTTTGCGGCTTTCAGTTTCTTTCAGTTGCTTTTTCCTGCTTTACTCTAAAACAAAATTGGTTGTGAGAGGCTGGTCAAGGTTGGTAAACTACCGGAGCTGGAGGCGGAGGGTTGATTATGGACGCGAAGGCATTTAGCAACACCTCTACTTGTGTTAGTGCCGGCACGGAAACTTTTCAATGACTACTTACCTTGTAAATCTTTTTGAAAACAAACTGTGTTGCCGGGAACTTTTAGGAAAACATTCTTAATATGAAGTATGTTTTGATGCTAGCTATGTATAAATACTATAATGTAAAACGAATTCGTAAATTTGTTGATATAAGTATTGAAACTGAGTATGTATATTTTCCCCTACAAAATGCATAGTAAAATTATAGTTTCGCGTATACCCTGGCGTGAGTTTTGTAGGAAACTTGGTTTTCACTTTGTTTGCATTCGTGTGGGGCAACTCACTTATTATTTATATTGAGTGCTAAACAACTTATCAGTAAATTAAAACAAGTGTTTGTTCGGATTTGTGGTTAGTGATTTACAACTTGAGAAAACGAGTGGCTATTAGAGTAATTAGCAAATAACTACAGATCGTTGCAATTGATAATTATACCACGACACGACCAAGCAATCAGCGAACATTTTGATGAGAGAGGGGTCACTCTTTTAAAGTTGTTGCGCGAGATGCCCTTTACAAGTGCAATTCTGTGCACATATTGGGTTATATTAAAGTTTTTGACTTCTTCGTGCCGACTAAACTGTTTCTCTAGATTACGACTGGGTATTCCACCTTTTGATTACATACAAATATGTATCATTAGAAAGTTTTCTTTCATAGTACTACAAGAGTTTTGTAACGAACATTCGTGAAGTGAAACCTTTGCAAGCCAGTTCTTTGGATTATTTACTAAAATGAGCTCAATGTGTTGTTTCCAAATATACCATAAAATAAAACATCAGTCCTAGAGCCGAAGATATTCAATCTAAGTTACAGGGGATTTGTTGTAAAGTTTCCTAATTCAATAAGAACGAAATATTGGCTTTGTCACAATGAGCTACTTATAAGGAATCTAAAATGTAAAAATCTATTAAAACTGTTTTTACCTGTTAAAGTGTTATGTCGACTGAAACGTAGGTATGCGACAACATGAGTGGCATTTGCTCATTTGTGGCTAGAAGCAAAGTTTTAACACTCCTCCTTTCAGCATTACCGCAGGGCAAAGCTACACCAACTTCAAAATACTATTTGCAACTCGTTGTTGCTTTCCTAAGATTGGCGATTGTCAATGCTGAAGTTTATTTTAAAAAATGAATATATAATTGAGTAATCAGCAACGTCTTTTCCTAGTGAAATGGATTGAGTTTCTAATCCGAGACTCTATAAATATGATTAATTCATTAACACTTTAAACCAATTACTAAAATATTGCCTTGACACGCACTGGGTGAGCAAATAAATTCCGCAGCCGGTCAGTGCTGATCAGATATCTGCGATCTCCCAGTCAAACAAACAGTGTTTTTCTTATTTGTAACAGTATACTGTTTGTACTGGATATCGAGTGCCCTGAACAAGACTTGTATCAGCCGGAAATTGCTGAAAGGTAAGGCAAGCGACAACCCAGTCGGAGTGA
This sequence comes from Umimayanthus nakama, assembly GCA_027574985.1. NCBI lineage: Eukaryota > Metazoa > Cnidaria > Anthozoa > Zoantharia > Parazoanthidae > Umimayanthus > Umimayanthus nakama. The sequence goes on along the minus strand of JAOBRG010147991.1, from coordinate 6,090 downwards.
AATTAGTTCTGAGAGGAACTGGCAGCCAAAGGATTGCACTCGGTGTTTTCTAAGGTGACGTTTGTTCAGCCAAGATATCAGCCAAAATGTCTTTCGTCAGAGCAGCTGTATTTTTCGTGGTTGTCTCTCTTGTCAGCGGGCAAGAAATTCCCGGAGGTAGGCAATGTTTATTTTAACTATAATCAGTTCACATGTAAGTCTATGACGCCTTGGTGGTCAATGACCATGTTCTCACTCGCGAACATAAAGATCATTGCATCAACTCTCCAGGGCTAATTGACCAATATTCGTGTTGTTTTAGACAAAAGTGAGTGAGAAAGGTGACATCGAGTAGAATTTTAACCTTCTGCAAAGCAACACGTCTAACTTATCAAGTCAATTTTCTTTTTCTTTCTTCAAACTCAAAATCTACGAGTGGAATACCGTTTTTGTGATCGATATTTTTCTAAAAATGTTTGGAAAGCCAAATTTTTTGGAAGGATTAAGTATAGATATTGCATCATACATTAAGAGTGGATGAAAGTTTGTTCAACCAAAACTTTCTTGTATATACTGTCCTCAACATGGCAAAGAATTTTGATATTATCTCGACGTGCTAGCCCTTGCCTTTTCGGCTTTTCCTGTTATGCTCCATTAAACTGAGCAATGCTTTTGGATTTACAGTGCATTGTAAAATTTGCACTAACGCAGCCGCTATTAATCACAGCTTGCGACATACTCTCTCTCTGAAAAGGTGTTTTGCGATGTTTTTTAAATTGAAACAGAGTCCAATGTACTTAAGTTGACGAACTTGATTGAAAAGGCTAACTTTGAGTTAGTTACAAGGTTAAGCACATCCAGTGCTGGAGACAGAAGTTGAAAAATATTTTGCTGTTCCTCGGTGAAAAGGGGTCACTCGAATCTCCGACCTTTGCAACACCTACACTTGTGGAGATGTAGCAGAAACAGTAACAGTGACAGTAAAGCAACAACAGTTGTACATACTTATCACGAATTTTGGACAAGATATTGCAAGTGCTTATACGACAAACAATTTCAAATGAACACAAACAGGAAAAACGGAACTATAATATAATTATATAGCAAATACATCAACATGCTGTAAGTCGATAATGTAAGACGTAAAGTAAACAAATGAAAATAGGGCACTGCAGGGAATAATTTCTCATTTCAAAATTTCGTGCTTGCTGTCCAGGATGTCAAGGGGACTGCACTCGTGATTTCATGAAGAAATTCAAAGTCTGATACTTTGAAAGAAGTGCCAGGTGCATAGGCAAGAAACTTGTCTGTTAATTTTCGTCTCCTTAAACTTCGACGAACTCACAAAATACTTATGTAAGTTCAGAGGAGAAAGAAGTGCAACTAATCAACGCATTGCCATTAATTATCCTTCAATTAGCTTGGTATGTCAAACAACGTGAAGACACCGCAAGACATAATCCTAAACAGACGCTTAGACGCAAACTATCGCCTAAAGTAACTGTTATTGTCGTCTCAATGTCTGGACGTTTTTAAAAATCACGCCAGGCTTGATCATGTCAACATTGCTGGGGATGAATTCCTCGTCGATGGCAGGGACGGGGGAAACTTGTTCAACTATAAATTATCCGTCCGCCCGTTTTCTGTTAGTCCCTGTTTGGCTTTCTGTCTATAGCGGTCTTTTCCCCTTTTAATAACTGATTATGGTTTTCATAAATGTCATTTTTTTGCTATATTCGACGGTGAAAAGCATTTTACTCTTAAAGAACTGGGGAACTGCATAGAGCGTAAGTACATGTGCCAGTGCAACCTAATCCTATTGAAAAGGACAAAAACAGCGCTACTCGATGCATTCCATGGTGAGGCTTTTGAAGATTTAGACAAACACACTTGACATTTATGACCAGACCTAAGGGAAGCCTCAGTCTTTTGTTCACTCACTCATGTAGGTAATTAGGCTTGTGTATTTTGAGTTTCTTTTGAAAGCAATGAATGACATAATGTTCTTGAAGCAAATGATTTCCGTTTGTCGAGACTGCTGTAAAGTTGAACAAATGTAACAAAAGAGACTTATTAAACGTATAATTGTCATTTTTACTTTTGTTCTCAATTTCTTCTATAAATTTAAATGGTTGTGGGCTGAGCTCTGTTTGCTAGGAGTAGGGGTTTGCGAAGAGATAACTCTGTAAGACACAAAATTGGCGTATTGCGGACGCTCACTTATGAGTGAGTAGCCGTTTTATCATGACAACAACACATTTGTTCTGCATAAAAGCTTGTGATCTGGAACTGTTCCCAGCAACGGTGAGGGAATAACCGCCATAAAATTCGACCAGCCGATGGGGGTGCAAGGTGAGGTGAAGGGTTGGAACTGCGATATTGAACGCTTAATTGCTTCTTTCGCGATAGGGTAAAGGAGGATGACGAAGTGAATACCTCCTGTTATATACCCAGAAATAAAGGTCCCGGATTTGCGGATAAGTTTTGGCCCACTGTGGGCCTGGAAACCAGTTCGCGTCACGCAGCGAAAAAAAAAAATTTCCTTTGCGGAAATTAGATTTCCTTACTATAAAACTATACAGTGAGGGAAGGTTGTTTAATCGGCCCTCTCCTTTTTGTTACAACAGCTAACAGTGTCCATATAATCCAAACTTGTTTGTAATTCATTGGTCCACAAAGTAACTTATGGTAATTTGTTACTAGTAGTAAAACGTTAAACTACATCTGAAATTCATGGCCGCTTTCTTGGTTTTTTGTTAGCGTAGGAAACTGTCTTCATTGATTTGAAAGTTGTCAGAAATGATATCTGGTCAGCGAGAACTACGATCTTAATGAAAAAAACATTTTTGAAAGGCAAGAATGTTTTTTTGATAAGAGTGTCAATCAGAAGTGTAACTGCCATGGCAACGAGTAGCCACTCCAATTGTAATGAGAAAAAAGTCTGCAAGAGCTACAAAGCAGCACTCGTTTTTTTAAAAGAACATTGTTTTTCGGAATTAGGCTAGAAACTCTTATTTTTGGCCGATTTTAGGCTGAAAATACTCTTACGAATATTCTTAGTTTCAGGGAATATCGGTGACAAGGAATTTCCGTTTTAAAATAACTGTGGTTTGGAATAGCTTCAAAGGATAGGTTGTAAATTCTATGGACATGCAATACAGTATCAGTATGTGTACAGGGCTGATTATGTTTTTTTATTTGTTCATGTTGGCTTTGCCATTTGGGATAAGACTGCAATTGCAATACACATAATCAGCAATGTAATCTTTTTTTCTAACAGGTAAACTCTATTCTTAACAAAATGTGAGCCTCAGCAATATTCTTATGATATTCTGAAAATTTTGCCAATTTCAACCACATTATTCTTACAAAGTACATTCTTATAGATTAAAAAGAGTGTAGATCGGTTAATTTTGGAGTAGCATTAGCTGTAGAAAAAACACTTGGAAGGCCGGATACACCAATCAATCTATCAAACTGTCTATAAGCCTTTCTATCAACGACAGAACACTGAATCAGTCAAGTATTTTTTGTCTTTTCTGACAGCCTGAACGATATACGAGCCATTCAATTTGTGTGTGAGTTGGGATGGGAAGGGGGGAGGGATGGCCGCCAATTTAAGTTGTATGGTAGGGCTAAGGTGATAACTAAAAAGGTGTTATCTTTGTTAACGGTATTTTTCTCCACCTTCGTTTGCCTATATTTTTCTATTAGCACTGTTATACTATAGAATCAGACTTTCACAGCCCGGCTGCCCTCCCCCTCTCAAACCTCCCCTCCCCCCCCCCGCCTTGCTATATTTTCATACACCAGGCAGCGGTATGATATTCTCTTTGTGTCACTTCTTAATTCTAAAACCTTGCAATCCGTCAGACCTATATCGCAAAAACTAAATGTATCATTTGCACTCATTAGATGTCGAGGAGGCAACCATCGATTGCGGCAGTGAACATATCACGGTGACCATAAGAAAAGCCTACGTCCCAAATTTCCGACTGAATGACCTTCGTCTCAGGGACACTTCATGTCCAACCGTTGGAAACAAGATGGAGAACAAGACCCACTTTATCCTACGGGTGCCCCTGGTGAAATGTGGTACCCAGTCTTCTCAAAACAATAGGTCTATACTCTACAGTAACTATGTCAGACAGAGACCCGTGGAAAATGAAGTCATCAATCGCTTATCGATCCTGAAAATGCCTTTCACATGCGCATATCCTAAGGAGGCCTCTGCATCGCTGGAGCAGTTGAGAGTCACAACAGATCAGGTTGTCAACAAAAGCTTGACTAGGGTTTTAACCAACTTATCACTGTAGTAAAGAGTGTTTGTTTTGTTATATTAGATTATGTTATGTCTTGTATGTTATTTTTTGTTATGTTATGTTATGCTGTGTTGTGTCTTGTTGTGTTATCGGTCATGTCATGTTGTGCTATCACCTCTAGATTATCTTGATAAATCACATTTTGATAGCTTTTTTATTCTTCCCACTTCAACTCAAGAAATTGAGGAAGAAATATTGAAGTTGAAGAATGATAAAGCAGTTGGGCCCTTTAGTATACCTGTTAGAATCCTGAAAATTATTAGACATGTTGTATCTGGACCACTTGAAGCAATTTTTAATCTGTCTTTCTCCACTGGAATTGTTCCAAGTAGTCTCAAAATAGCCAAGGTTATTCCAGTTTTCAAAAAGGGAAGTCGTAGTCACCTAAATAATTATCGTCCCATATCTCTCTTGTCAGTATTTAATAAGCTATTAGAGAAATTAATGTATAAGAGAATATTTAATTATCTAGATAAAAAATCCATACTCTATGAAAAACAATTTGGATTTCGTACTAAACATTCAACCAATCATGCTATCTTAAGTATTGTCGACAATATACAAAGAGCAATCGAAGGAAAGGAGTTTTCCTGTGGAATATTCCTTGACTTCTCAAAAGCCTTTGACACAGTGAATCACGAAATTCTGAATAGAAAGCTAGAAGATTATGGCGTACGAGGAATTACAAATGATTGGTTTCGATCATATCTAAGTAATAGAAAACAATATGTTTATACAAATAATACTTCCTCAGACCCATGTCAAGTAAACTGCGGAATCCCACAAGGATCAGTCCTTGGTCCTCTCCTCTTTCTCATTTACATAAATGACTTTAGTAGATGTTCTAACTTATTTGATTTTCACCTTTTTGCAGATGATTCAAATTTGTTTTACAAACATAAAAGCTTATCTGTCCTTCAATCTGATATAAATAGAGAATTGAGCAAAGTACAAGAATGGCTTTGTGTAAATAGATTAGCTGTGAATATTAAAAAATCAAACTATGTCATATTTCACCCCCCTCAAAGAAAAATATTATGTAGCCCAATATTAGAAATTAATGGCAAACACCTTAAAAGAGAATTTAGTATAAAATATTTAGGTATTTTTATAGATTCACATCTTAATTGGAAATCACAAGTCACCTATATTGTGAAGAAAATAAATCGAAATATAGGTATAATCTCCAAGTTAAGGTACTACCTGAATAAGAACACCTTAATAAACTTATATAATGCACTAATCTACCCTTTCTTGATATATGGCATAATCATTTGGGGCAACACATATCCAACCACTACTCATCCGTTGCTTGTCCTACAAAAGAAAGCTATACGGATAATGACTTTCTCCCAACTCGATGCACATTCCAGCCGATTATTTAGAGATCTTTCTATACTCAAGTTCCCTGACCTTGTTACCTTCCATACTGCAATCTTCATGCATAAATTTTATAATAATATGCTCCCATCAGTTTTCACAAATTTATTTACTCCTGTGAATAAAATCCATAATTACAATACTAGATTAGCATCTAAATCATCTTATGCTCTTACAAAAACAAGAACAAATTATGGACTATTCAATCTCAGACATCAGGGAGCAAAACTATGGAATTCAATCGATGAAGAATTGAAGCCATTATCACTCAACCTATTTAAAAAAGAAATGAAGAAAATATACTTGTTTCAATACTAATTATTAATCTTCTCTTTTATACAGTGACTACTATATTACAACAATTGTATTATGTATTATCATGTATCAATACTCTGTGTATTGATACTCT
>JAOBRG010147880.1:0-18657 GCA_027574985.1 Umimayanthus nakama | reverse complement strand
AGACAACCCTGTCCAACCAGATAGGTACGGTACTATTGACAATCTCACACGTCTACATACAATCTACATAACGAATCGCTGAGCAGTCTCAAGACAACCCTGTCCAACCAGATAGGTACGGTACTATTGACAATCTCACACGTCTACATACAATCTACATAACGAATCGCTGAGCAGTCTCAAGACAACCCTGTCCAACCAGATAGGTACGGTACTATTGACAATCTCACACGTCCACATACAATCTACATAACGAATCGCTGAGCAGTCTCAAGACATACCTGTTCAACCAGATTGGTGCAGAAATAATGACAATATCACACGTCTACATGCAATCTACATAACGAGTCACTAAGCAGCCTACAGACACGGTACGGTGCTATTGACAATCTCACACGTCCATATACAGTCTACATAACGAGTCACTGAGCAGTCTCAAGACAACCCTGTTCAACCAGATGGGTACAGAAATATTGACAATATCACACGTCCACAAACAGTCTGCAGAACGAGTCACTTAGCAGTCTCCAGACAGCCCTGTTCAACCAGATGTGTACATCAGAGTTGCCATGATCCGTGAAAATCTTGGGATGGGCAAATTTTTTCACATTTAACTGCAATTTTTAATCAAAATGAGCTGTTTGCCTCAACCAGACATAATACTTTTGATGTAACAATGTATTAAAACCAAAACGGAGGCTCAAATTTTCCCCAAAACCAAGTCTTGTAAAGCTCAATGCTGAATTAACATACAGCATAACAAAGCTTTTTTGCTAAAGAAGGTCCTTGAACTTATCCTGAAAAGTCCTGGAAAAGTCCTTGAATTTCACATCCACTTAATAGTGGCAACCCTGGTACATAAACATAAACAACATCACTCGTCCACAAACAGTCTGCATAACAAGTCACTGAGCAGTACCCAGTCAGCCCTGTACAGCCAGATGAGTATGACAGTATTGCCAATATCACATGTCCACAAACAGTCTGCATAACAAGTCACTGAGCAGTACCCAGTCAGCCCTGTACAGCCGGATGAGTATGACATAGTATTGCCAATATCACATGTCCACATACAGTCTACAAAACTAGTCACTGGGCAGTATTTAGTCAGCCCTTTACAGCCAGATGAATATGACAGTTTGCACACTCCTAAGAACCTAAGAAATGGATATGGTACACGTATCCTGTTAAAAAAAAACCAGTCTAACATACCGAAAGTAACCATGCGGCTCGGCAGCACTTACCTTGCGTTTGGTTACTCCTAGTTATTATTACTGAGATGTTGCCCTGGTGTTTGTGCTTTTACAAAAGTACAAGTGTTGTCTTCCCACATTTTGTTCTGTCTTACACAACAAACAAGGAATAAGCTTGGTGGTCTCCTCACTGGTTACAGGAAAACATAAACGTAAAGCAATCAGCTGAAGACACTCAACTGAGCTGTTATGAAACTTGTGTTATCCTGGTTTTCATATGGTCAAAACAGTCGGCGATCAAGATCGGCGACCAATTAACCGGAAGTACTCTGATGGCCTCCGATGATCGCCGACTCCAAAAGACTCATGTTTCCAATGACATTCCGTGATCACCGATCGGTTCTCGATTTGGCACACTTTTTGTTTGAAAATGGTGGCAGTAAATCGTAAATCGCTGATCTCAAGTTTGATTGGACACTGAAAAGAACGTGCTTCTGACGTACTTCAAACAAGACAATAGGCTATCGCAAACCGTCGCCGATAAATGTTCCCATTAAAAATAATTGTGGTCGGCGACGTCCTAATGGTCGGGAAAGTAGAACTGGATTCTACTCTTCCGATCGTTACGATTGTACGTCGCAGACGCTGGAAAAAGCGTTTCCATATGTCGGCGATGAATCGCCGACCGGTCGCCGATCGCGATCGCCGACTGATTTTATGATATGGAAACCAGGCTTTAGACTCTCGATTAACATCAGAATTACCTCTTGTTGCAGCAGTCCACCTGTTGAGGATTTGTTGTCGTGCTCTCCCCCTCGGGGCTGCAGTGTGTGTCACATTCCCTATAATGACTCTGATATACCATTTCCTATAACCCTCGCTAAGTGCCAGGTGTGCAGGTTAGTCCCCCTCGGGGCTGCAGTGTGTGTCACATTCCCTATAATGACTCTGATATACCATTCCCTATAACCCTCGCCAAGTGTCAGGTCTGCAGGTTAGTCCTCATTTGGCTGCTTATCTAATGTGCTGAACCGGCATTAAACCTCCGCTTAAATACGAGTAAAAATACTTTTCTTATTTCAAGATTTTCTTTTACGGGTATTTACAACTACTAATGTGACCTAAATTTTTTATAGGTTTTAGAATTAAGTTTGTTGTCACTTGTATCTCTTTTCGTGACCGCCCAACTTGTATCTGTTGTTATAATATATTGAAATTATTTGATTTTCTTTCTCTTCACCTACCGATCAGTAATTTGCAATGAAACAATTGCGTCTGGCTAACTGGGCTGTTTAGCCCCTATGATTACTCCTGGTAGCCAGTAGCTATCTCCTTCTAAACTAACTTTTCCCTGTATAATAACGTGTAAGTTTTTCTTTTGAGGTGAAATAAAGATTGTTTGTTCTTGTTTTTCTTCCACTTGTACACTCTGTAATGTAATTTGTACACTCTGTAAATGTAATTTGAAGATAATCGAACTCTCCGTATTGTAGCGTGCATGTGCAATTTATCTTATGTGGAGCTACTGGCTTCCGCCCCCACAGAATGAAGTTTTCCATGCCGAGTTTCAAATATAGCGTACGACCAGCGATTTAACTGCTTACTGCAATCCTAAAGCCGGTTAAAAACCTGTTTTGTTAACTTAGCGTATCGTTGTTTTAACTTAGCGTACTAGTAATTAAATTAGCGTTACGTCAAGGTAGGTAAGCGTAACGTTAAGCTAACTTAGCGTATCGTTTGCCTAAAGTAGCGTATCGTTGGCTTAAGGTAGAGTGATGCATGTAAAAACTTAACTTAGCGAAACGTTGATTTAGCGTATCGTTAGCTTAGCGCAACGTTGGCTGAGCGTAGCATTATCTTAACTTAGCGTGTCGTTAAATTAACTTAGCGTATCGTGAACTTAGCATAACATACGCTTAGCGTAGCCCTAACTTAACTTAGCATGTCGATAACTTAACTTACCGTTACGTTAACTTAGCGCAACATTGTGTTGTATCGTTAATTAGCGAACGATAGCTTAGCGTAGCGTTAACTTAGCGTATCGCGAACGTATCGCAACGTTGAGTGTAGTGTAATCTTAACTTAGCGCAGCGTAGCGATAGCAACCGCCAATATTTAGATAATTTACAAGTGCAAACAGGTCTCGTACAAGCATGTACAGTGATGCATCTCTGTGTGAAACATTGACTAGTAACTATTTATAGACAATTTAAATTTATGTTTTTGTTTTTGCCTTGTATAGTTCTCTGGTACAAAATGAAGCTATTATTATGGTTGTTGTGTTTGTTTTTAACTCTTTCAAGACAACTCAAGGCCAGATAATGGCGTAGAGATAACTGAACAGTTAGAGGTGCGTTTGTTTACCATTTGAGATATTATCATCCCCTTGCAAGTTTAATAAAGTTTTCCGAGGGAGTTGGAGGGTAAATCGCACCTTGTAAGAATTTCTATCAATACATGGCCTTTTGTTTGACATCAGGTACAGGAAAGTTCCCGATGTTTTGTTCTCTACAATTGAAACGCCGCCAGAGCTTCCGGTTACCGGGACGGGCTGTCTCTTGCAGGCCAGGTACGTCGTATATGTCTGCTTATCAAGTGAATCAATGAGTTGTTGTGGGATGATTGTACATGTGTCATTTGAAAATGAGTATTAAATCATCCAGTGTCCTGTTGACACTTTGTGTGAACTGAGGCTAAAGGTTTTGAGTTCTGAGTGCTACTCGTGGTTATTGCACTGGAACCATTGTTGTTTTTAGGCGATCCGCGAGATGTTTATTAGAAGAATCCAAACTCTAAATGAACCGTGAGTTTGGCTATTAAACTCTTTTAATCCAAAAGCTCTACCGTTCAAAATTTGCGAATAAAGTAATGTAATTTCGATGTGTAACAGCATGTTGTTGATTTTTTATCTTTAAATATTTTATCTTGTTTCTTGCATTGCCTGATGGGCCCTTCTTTTACACAATTACAGTATTTTGAATAAAGGTGGTCCATAGAAACATTGCTCAATAGTGTTCTTATTGTAAATACTACTTACTTAATTTACATAATTTGTTTCTCCTATTTTAATTCAGATGTGGCTAAACTCTGTAAAAAAAATTAAATGTACAGTTGTACAGTAAACAGTTTTCTAAACAAAAACCGTGAAAACATAAGGTGGATTTTGTCGGTGCTCGTTTCCATGGAAACGTAGTTAGCATATCCTTCATAGCGCAGAACATACCAACATATCACAACAAACAACCTAAGAATTAGTTTGATATGAATTGGTGATGAAACTTCTCAGTTATCAACAAGTAAATGTCGTCCAAAGATTTTTGGAAAGTGTGTCTAAAACCTTAAAGTACCCTTACTTTTTCTTGTGTGAACTCTAAGACTGTTTCTGAACTCCTCATGCTAGAAAAATAAAAGCTATGAGCTATGCGAGATAAAAGGTTGACCAAACCGCATATTTTAAGCTACTTCGCTACGTCGAATATAATAACCCAGAAATTTAGCAAGTGTCTACGGACACTGGAAATACTCTTTAAAGAGTCATAAGATGACATCACAAAACCTTGACTGTTTTTTAACGGTTATACAAATTAACAGAAACACAAATTTACAAAATAAACAAGGTATACAAAGATTAAAACAACACACAAGATAGCAAAGATTTAAGTCAACAATTGTTGTATATTTTATGAAAGGTTTTAAACTTAAATTTGTAGAGCTATAATTGAAAATTTGATATTCAATTAATTTTCAAGGAGTGAGTTTAGTTTCTTAGAAGTTTTCTAACGGTTATTGTTTTTTCAATTTATCTGTGGTGTTACACGTTCAACGTCTATGTGTCAAGAGTTTAGATCAAAACTCTGTTTTACTTCTCCAGGATCCACGTCAAAATTAGCTTACACAAGAACGTCTCGCAAAGTTTGTCGGTGTCTTTAGCATTAATAGCCGTTAAGGTTTGATGACAACAAAGTACAGTGTTTCAGAAATTTATGCTATCGAACTTGTAAAGTGTAATCCTGGAGAAGTAGTTAGTTCGGGTTTTTTGGTCATTCTTTCCGTTTTTGCATTTCCCGGTTTTCTCTGCGTAATGAATACTTCTTGTGGATTCAGATGAGTAGAGCAACGATTTAAATATAAGTTTAGACAGATGATATCGTGTCGCTTGGAGCAGATGAAAATTATTTCACAAGGAAACTTCTCTAACCAACCTGTGAAGAATGTACAGTTACTCCTAGTTTATTGTAGCTTCAGCTTTGTTTCGTTCCAACTTATCACCTTTTCCTTTTTTTGAATGTGATGGACAAGTATGAACTAAGGTTAAGAAGGAAATGAGGTACAGATGCCTTTTTTGGTTCACAGAGTTTGTCGAACAAAGAAGAAAGAGAAAGGAGAAGCAAACGCCGACATAGTGAGCAGTGTAAGTGTTTAGGTTTAGAACTGGGTGAAGAACCTCGATTGACGCCATTTGTAGGACAGCATTTGTACATTGGCATTCTAAAGATCAGTATTATGCTTTTAAGAAGATAACGTAGTGTTTTTCTGCCGACGTAAGTTTTGCTTGAACATCAAACAAGGAAGTCCTACTAGTTCTCTCTCGCAACGTAGACGGAAGCACGAAACTCCTTACAAACCCTGTAAAAAAGAGACTCGGAAGGGTTTGTTTTTATCATGTTCCGTTTCCGTTTTGGTTTGTGTGGAGTTTTGTGCTTCTGTCTCCGTTTCCGTCTCCGTCGCTAGTGTGAACCAAGTTTATAGTGGTAGGTCAACCTCGAACCTCAAATAAAGGATTGACGTACTGACGTACTTACTGACTGACTGACTAACTAACTGACTGGCTAACTTACTTACTTTTTTACTTACTTACTTACTGACTGACTGGCTTACGTACTAACTGACTGACTGAATGAATGATTGGCTGACTGACCCAACTTACTTTCTTACTGACTTTTTAACTGACTAACTGACCTACTTTCTTTCTTTCTTTCTTTCTTTCTTTCTTACTGAGACTTATTTTCTTACTTCAGTCACTGGCTGATTGACTGAGTGGCTTACTGACTTACTTACCTACTCACCTTCTTACTTACTTACAGACTGACTCAATTACATGTACTCTTTTACTAACTGAATTACTTACTACTCGAGATCTTACTTGCTTAGTGATCTATGTACTTCTTACATACTTACTTGCTTACCTACTTACTTGCGTACTTACTTAATCTTTCTTATACCAACTGACTTATTTACTTACATATATACCTCTTATTAGCCGAGTGCGAGGTCCGTATGGCAAGTTATGGACCGAGTTTTTTCCTTCCTTTTATGGCCGAAGCGCGAAGCGCGAGGGCCATGAAAACAGGAAGGAAAAGACGAGGATCCATAACCTGCCGCACGGACTGAGCAAACGAGGCTAATAAGATGTTTATTATATGGCTTTGTTGATTATTCTGGTTTTTAAAAGACCTAGCGGTCCGTACGGCTACTTACGGACCCGGAATTGACCAATCACAGCACGTGAAATCATTCAGCCATATAATAAACCTACTTACTTACTTATTTTTTACTAACTTACTTGCTTACTTTCATATTATTTTTACTTACTTTCTTACTTAATTGCTTACTTACTTACTTTCTTTCTTTATTATATACTTTTACTCTAGTTTTCTTACTTTCTTACTTACTTACCCACCCACCTACTTGCTTGCTTACTTACTTGTTACTTTTTACCAACTTTCTCACTTCTTACTTACTTGCTTGCTTACTCTCTTATTTATTTTTTAGTTATTTCTTACTTACTCACTTACCTACCTACTGACTTACTTACTTACATACTTATTCACTTATTTACTGACTGATTGACTGAGTGATTGACTGACTGACCGATTGATTGACTTACTTACTTACTGACTGACTTACTTACTTAACTACTTACTGACTTACTTACTTTTTTACTGACTGACTTACCTTCTCACTGACTTACTTCTTTACTTTTCATATACAGTGTATGTATGTTATCTACCGGCCGGGAGGTCCGTGTAGGGAAAATCTGTGACCGAGGTCTGAATATGCTGACCGATACCTCTTGGCCGAGGTCAACATGTTCAGGCCAAGACCACAGATACAGACCTCCCAGCCGGTAAAAAACTAATTTATTTTTCCCCCAACGGTCAAGCACGGCAAGGAGCGAACCAGAGGCGAAGCAGCGAAGGTTACCGTGACCGTGGTCAGAGATAGGAAAATTCGCCCGCTCACGAATACGCTAAGAACCAATCATAATTCAGTATTTGTTACTGTGACCGCAGAGAAAAAAATAATATCATTTATTTATTCTCTTACATCTTACTTTCTTGCTTAGTTTTTACTTACTTGCTTGCTCACATATGATTACTGTAACAAAACTATTTAGCACAGTGTTGACTTGACTTTTTCTTTTTGCTTTGTGTATTAGATGCTACCATTTCTGGAATATGAACTCCACCAACAACTGATTAACAAACTAAAGGTGAGCGGAAAGATTGAAACAATGAAGTATAGCTAATAAATAATTGCTTGGAATTTCGAAACTCTAATAAAACTGTTACGGCTTCAACAATATTATACAACTAGAAGCGATCCCATTTTTGTGCAGTTTTGAATAATACAGTTATTCTGCAATTTTCAGGTCCTCGGAATGAACTCTTTGTTTGCTCTACACGTGCAAATCTCCATCGGAGAAGCAATCATCGTTGGAACAGCAGTAAGTACTCCACGTTGGATGCCGTTCGGTCGGGCCGCTCAGTGATTGCAAGTTGTGTTGGTCGCGTTTTTGTTACGTTTATTGTCGCTCAGCTAATTTGTGTGTATATTGTTTTTGTTTGTTTGCTAGTTTTGTGTGCTTTGTTTACTTAATATTTGTTTATGCGTGAGCATTTTGCTTAATCTGTGATACTACTACTACTACTACTACTACTGATAACAATAATAAAAGTAATAATAATAGTAATAATAGTTTATTTCAAAGCCTTTGGTAAATGTCTAACTAAATTACAGGCCAGTGCATGCGTTTAATATTACGTTATAATTAAACAAATATATAATCATTACACACTACAAGTTACACGTTACACGTTACAATATCAATAAATATATGATTACACGCTACAAGAAGAATGATACTTAACTGACTTAACAGTAAACCAGCCAAGGAAACTCGTTCACCCCCCCCCCCTCCCCCTCCCCTGGCGAGATATTTTCTTGTTACACCCGTGGACAGCGACATGTAGCTGTTAGCCTGCACGCGCAATATTTTAGATTTCCAATATGTTCCGTTTCTGTTGGTAAACAGGTTAACTAAAGTTGTATTCATTTTTTATGTAATATCAACCTTGGTGATTTGATGCGCACTGTGATAGTTATAACAGAACTACTTTCGAAAAAGATGCCTGACAACTATAAAACCTGTCAACATCTGTAGGCAAAATTGTGGCAATTTAAAAAAATCTATGTACTACATTTTCACTCTATTTTAGCTATATGAGATCTTTGCTCACAGCGTTTCCTTTTTAGAGGACAAATGGTTAAAATTACCCTTTCAATAAGAGCAGTATAAGAACTTTCGCCCCTTACAAAGGCTGAATTTATCCAAACTGCCATATCGTTTTTCCCTTGTCACATTAAACCCTTCATTCTATTATGCACAAATAAACCAAAATAACCGAAACATTACCATATCCTTGCTTATACTAGTCCATTTAATATGTTTCTTTAAATCAGTTTCGTAAAAATGATTGTTTTTTTGTTTATCCTTTTTGGATATCTTGTATCTTTGTGGTATTGGTTAAACTGATTGTTTAGTGAGTTTCACTTAGGTTTTACTTAAAGTTGTTATAGAGTTAAATGATTATTCAACACATGCTAGTTCAACTTTAAGTTGTAATATTTTCCCGTTTCAGTCAGCAACCGCCATGTTTTTGTCAGCACTGCCGTCTCCGCCCGTACTGAAAATCCAGGGAAAGGTAATACATGTATGAACGATGACGTACTCGTTCGTTGGTGTGATGACATATGATTATGTTATATGTATGGTGTAGTGCTAATACAAATTAGTGTACAACTCTCAATAGCCCATTCCGAATTACGCTCCATTGCTCAATAGTTGGTGTTTCATGCTGTTGTATGTGCGAGGTTGGCATAGTTGGTAAGATCTCTGAATATCAACCAGAAGGTCTCAGGTTCAACCCCCGGCTTGGTCGAGTTTTGAGTTTGAGTTGAGTTTTGGGAGACCTTCTTTCGCCCCACCGTCCGTTGACAGGGACGATAAGCCATCAATCTAGTCTCTCAAGGTTATATCGGGGCAATTAAAAGAACCCTCAAACTTGTCGATAGGAGTAGGCTAATGCTGGTGTTGTGAACATTGTCCCCGATTAGTGAGGCCTGAATGGTTTGCTAGAAGACTTTTCTCTTTAATAAAGTTTAGTAATATTATTATTGTTATTATTATCATTAGAAATTTATTATTATTATTACTATTATTATTATTATTACTGTTGTTGTTATCATTATTACTATTGAAATTAAAACTTTTAAGATTCTAAGCTAAACCGTTGGAATACTGCATTGGTATACATTTATAACTAGTTTGCATTGATACGCAACTGAATTACAAGAAATCGGGTTATGTTCGATATACCAAGTGACAATGAGCCCTGAGTTGCGTCACAAAGAACGCAACAATGTACTGTCACTTAAAAACAAAGAACAATGGCACTTCACTTGGTATATCGAGCATCACCCAAAATATCAGTGAGTAAGAATTGATACAACTCTTCATTTTAAAATAGCTTAATTTGAAGGGTGGTATGCTCGTGTTGTTTCTTGGTAAAAATACCCATTAGAAACTTGAGTCGTTCCTGAAGAGTCCTTGATAAATCCTGAAAGATCAGTTGTACTGAAAGGTTACGTGTTTGAAATACAACGACAGTGGCAGTCGCATTATAAAACCCAATCCAACTGATCTGCAATAGAAGGGTAAGTCGTTCAGATAGCTGTTCGCATTTAAAGTATTTATGTTGTCTTTTGTGGTTCTAGAGGTCGTCGTCAGAGGAAGATAAGAGAATGAGTGAAATGCAAAAGCAAATTTTGGAGACTACAACTAAAAACAGGACAAGATATAAGCTGAGCGATAATCTGGTGAGGCAACGTGCTCATCACATATCACGCCCACACTCCAACAAATTAATGGTTGAAATAATAGTTTCTTAATGGTTATTTCAGAGTCAAATCTGCCAGAACATATTAGTTAATTTAGTCATTTTTTTGATCAAAACGACCACTTTTGTTGGCCGTTAATACAATGTTATCAATTGTAATGTTTTGGTCAACCCAGAAGAAAATGGATAAAATAGCTAGTACGTGATAGGTTATGTTTTTAAAAATGAAATGGTCATTCTTAAAGTGATCTGAGATAACAGGAAACTGAAAATGGGTCTTTTAACCATTCATTTTTGGAGTGCTCATATGCAAGATTCTCGTTGTTATAGGATCTTGTAATTCAAAATTCGCCTACTTTCCGAGGAACGAATACTCCCTGAATATAAGTGATTTTACCATCAATCTTGGCAAGGTTCTCAAAGTTATAGTGATTTACTGAGTGTAGACCAGATCTTAGCGCTATAAAAATGCTTTGTTCATATTATATGTTTTCTACCATTTTTGTGTTTTGGTTTCTTTAAGTCAATTGAAATGATAAAAACAACTCACTAGCCCAACATTAAAGTTTTTAACTTAAGTAAGGCGTCGTTTGGATTATACTGTACTATCGCTAGCTTGCGATAGAACTAAGTTTTATATGACAAGCTTTATTAGCCTAAAGTTTTCAGCTCCCAGAAACTAAGGATGCCTGAGAATTTGGATTAGCTTTCATACACTGAAAAGAAACAAATAATTCTTTTTTTATTTAAAGGCTTACTTTGCAGAATCCTTTTTAAAAAAGAATCGTGCTTTCATTATTTATTATATGGCTGACATGATTTAGTGTGCTGTGCAGCCTGTCCAACCATCCCGATTTTTCTTGAAAATCCCGAATTCCGACCAATATGGTCAACGATTTCGACTTGTCTTGTGATATTTTCGTCAAACCCTCATAAAAGAAAATGAAATCCAGAATTATTAACTCGGATGTCCCGAAAAACTGAAGACACTGCAAGAAGTTATCGAAAATTTGTGACAGAATTTGTTTAGAACACCAGAAATGGCATTTTAGAGCAAAAAATGTCCTGGGGAGACATAACCCCAGACAATGATTCTAAAGACTATCGTAAGATTGCATTATAATTAGCCGAAAGAAAAGCATACACTTAACGTTAAATGTTTTAACGCTCAAAGGCCTTTTAAATGTTCAGTCCTGCTCACTAGCCAACTTTGAAGTTTGTTCAATCACTTCTAAAATGATCCTAAGGTTTAGCTGTTTCTTTTTTGTGTTTTACGTATTAGTGACTGAAGATTAGCCTGTGTTACCCATTGCATTCTTTCCCAAAAAAGCAAAGTGTCGTTGCTCGAATCTAAGGACGATCCTAAGAGTTCCAGCTGTATACAGTCTGGGAGATCGAGTTTGTTTTTCGTTTGTTTCGCTTCAGACGTTGAGCTTTGTTTTGATACGGCCCTTCTCAGAACACACTTTATCCATCATTCTGAAGAATCGTAGTTCGCTGTATAGGGGGGTGTCATTACCATCCCTCTCAGGAATACAGTGTACCAATTATTCCGGAGATGCTGGGTTCAAACCACAACAAGGTTCATAGATTTTTTTTTCTTCATCTCCAGCCATGTGGACCCATTTCGCTCAGAAGGTTTATTCGGAATACATATTACTATAGAGCACCTTAACGTATAACATTTAAGGCTAAATAAATAACTATAATATACTCTGATGTTGTCATTCTACACACTCAGTATCGTTCGGAAGTCCTGAGCTTGTTTCTTTTTTCACACCCTGCAGTCGTTTGGCTGGACGCCTCCTCCCAGCCCCTCTCAGCAGGTTACTGTTGCTGTGGCAGAGTCCGAAAACGATCCTAAGGGTGAGCTGGACTTGTGTGATGGAGGCAAGGACGCATTCGTTGTCGAGGTGCGGTGTAACACGTGAAATACGTAACTTGTCGAATTGGTTCAGTTAAAACCCGTGTTCGCTGATAACTAGTTGTGTTGTTGTAAAATATTGTTAAGTCATGTACCCTTAAGAAACTCCAGTTATGTACATGTTAACCCAATATTTGAACAAGAAACGACCTTAAGGAATCCAGCTCAATCGGGAGTATACTTTTGACTTTGGCAGCACCAACGTATTATCGAAGGAATCGGCTTCGAGCTCTGCTGTTTACAGCTAGAAAACTAGTTAACCTTTTTAATAGTCCATCAGCTGGGGAGGTTGTGTAGCTCACTTAAGGGGAACAAACGAAACTTGTTTGATCTCAGTCTTTTACTATTAAGCATCATAAAAACGTGTGATAGCAAGGATAGAATGGTAGCTTTCGCTTTGTAAGTCTAACTTTAAATTTGTCCCTCATCACCATCTTTTTGACCGCCTTCGTGAATTTTGAAAAACACCTTTAAAATATAATAATAACAGACAATAAAATGTTGATCTTTCTGAAACGCGTACGATTTGTTGCCTTGACGTATATATCGAATGATATGTATCTGAGATACTGTTTCAGCATTGTTTACGGTTATTCGAGCTACGATGACGTTATTAATGGCTTCACAGGGACCGCCATTTTGTATTGTAGCCTGTAAACTCAACTCAGTGCTACTTCTATTTTCCAAAATAACTAAATTACCATCAACTTAATAAGGCGCTCTACATCTTAACTCAAGCACTAGAATAAACGGAATTTATGTTTGTAGCTCCAATACGTACAAGCAATTTTGTAGCCTTCCCCAAAATCCAAGATATATGGCGGCCAATAGGAGGGTATAGAAGCAAACTTGAAATTCCATTTACAAAGCGAAAGCTACCGTTCTATCCTTGCTACCATACATTTTTACGATGTTTAATAGTCAAAGATTAAGATAAGAGATGTTCCGGTTGTTCTCCTGGAGTGAGCCATAAGCCTTTATTTTTGGATCTCAGTTGATGGGCCATAAGGCTTAGGTTGATTTTGGAATACAGAAGCAACTGGTTTATAACTACTCCCATCCCAATCCAGCAACATTAATGGTTCAGTTGCTTTTCACAAAAACCAACATAAGTGTTTCGTTGTTTGGACTACCTGTTAAAACAAACAAACATTTTTGGACAGTCATTATGGCTTCTTCGAATTATTAAAAGAAACAGGAGCAAGCCAACGTTGAATGAATCCGCGGCCTCGCATGACATCCAACCGGGTCAGGTGAATAGGTATCAGGTTCCATGCGAACGTGAACGTAATTTTTTTATATCCCGGGTTGATGTACGAACTCGAGTTGACAGCCAATCCGAGTTCATGTACACGGCTCCAAGGTGCCAGATGTTTTGTTAAATATATGTCGAAAGTTGGCGTCGATCTGACGCTCAGCTTCACAGCTAAGTGTCAGTGCTAGATCCCCCACGAGTCTCCTCTCCTGGTAAAGCGTAAGAAATGCCAAGTGTTATTAGATGTCGTTATTTTAAAGGCCTCTTTAAAAGTCAATGTCGAATTTCAGATTGACGATAAGAAGGATGAAGACATTGTAGCAGTTCTTCTTGACTCCCCAGCACCTCCAGGTTTGACAAACTGTTTTTAAACTTTTCTGTTCGAAGTTGACACAGTTTAGGACGTTCTAGGGCAGATTCACAGCATAGATGGCTGGTAGCCTTGACCTCCACCTAGATATTGTAAGAGTTTATAGCTGTTTAAGTGAAGCTCAAACTTTAGGAAAAAAAAACCCCGAGAAATCCATCCCAATCAATAAAAAGAAAGCGACGAAATCTGGTTTGGGTGTTTTCCGAGGGGTAAAAGTTTTATTTTCAAACATTCAACATCTCAGTTTTACCAGAGATGCAGAAAACGTAACGCTAACATGAAGCAATTGTCAATTTCTGGTTTACTTATAAATTTCAAAATACGGCATAAAAATGCGAAGATTTTAATTTTTCTTTCACTGATTCACTGGTTTGTTATATTCTAACGTAATTATTCACCACAGTGTCGGTGAAAAGCCCAGTGTATTCTCGCCGCATTTCGCGGCTCGGTGAATATCCTGGCCTACTCACTTTCACTTCGGTGAATAATTGCTCACTACATTACCCAAAGTACAGATCACATTGCTTAAAATAGAAACGTCACTAGGTTAGTATATGCTAATTTTAGTTATTTCACAGGTAAAGTTTTGATCTCATTTTTTTTAGCAAGAATACAACATACATACTAAATTTTTGCCTGCAGTCACGGTTTGCTTTCTACCCGGAATCGATAATCTTAATTCGAATATGCAACTGCAAGTTCACGCAGGTCCTAGCTTCTTTTCTCCTCAGAGGCTCCGAGAGGGAGAAAGGGAGAGAGAAAGAGAAACAAAACAGGGCGCGCGGGATCATGGAAAAAGGGAAGGAAGCTTCTAATCACCTGCCAGGAGATTCCCCCGCGCTCACCATTCTCTTCCCGAGTCCTCCAATATATTCAGTGCTTTCGCTTGCTAATCATCTTCCCTTGAAATTTCCCAAGGAACTTCTGCGGAAAAGGGAGGGTTCTAGGAATTCACAACAAAATAATACTAGAGAGCTTAAGCAACGAGGACGGAAACGTCAACGAGCGCGTTACAAAACAATAGACCTGATTACAAAGCACAATCATTTCACGTGGGAACAAAACCACCAGGTCACGTTCCCGTCGTTGTCTTTAGAAACAGAACGTGAATACCTCAATTCTGGAGTTTTGTAGTGAACTTGAACGTTAGAATACGAGTCGTTTCAATCTTTTAGCAACTTTAAAAACAAAACGCAAACTTTTCATATTCTCACCTTCAGTCAAAACAAAACGAAACGCATGAGCTATATAAACAAGAAAAGGAAAAAAAAAGTCCAGCAGCCGTCTTCGTCTGCGTTCTCGTCCTAGGTACTTAAGGGCCCTAGTTTTCCCCTGTGGACATGGTTTGCGTATCTTCTGCCCAGTGCAAACTGGTTTCAACAATTGTGAAGTGGCTGTGTTGTTTTGACATAGGGGAGCTAAACAAGTTGTGTATTTACAGGCTTTTATTGTTGTAATACTGAAGCGTTCCCAGGACCTCTGGCCCTTCAGCGCGGTGTACAGGTGAGCTTGTGATGTGTCACGTTGTTAAGCAATAGAGTTTGCCACTAGCTGTGGCACTACTGCGACCCGTCCACAAAACAAAACTTCTTCAATACTTAACATACGATACTATACGAATACCTTAGGGGCGGGTCCAGAAATTTTTGAAAGAGGGGGCCCAATAGGCCAGAAGCTATAAAATTCTAGAAAAAGGGGGCCCTTAATCCCTTAAAATGGCTTTTGAATGCTCAATTCAGTTGTTTTCTTATAAATCTTTGGCAAATATTTCACCAAAAGGGGGAGCCCGGGCCCCCTGGGCCCCTCCCCTAAATCCGCCACTGTACCTGAGCAAATATCTGATCTCAGCAGTAACAACAAAGAAAGAAAGGTGAAATTCATCTGTTTAATTAATGTTACCAGTAGTAAAAAATTAAAAGATGACCTTGGATGAATCGGGACGGAACAGAAACATCTACTTTTCTACAAAGTTGGGGAGCGAGTGGTTAGATGTATTGCAATACGAAACTAATAATATATAGAGTGGCTCATACGTTGTGGTAAAATGTTCGTGAATTCGATTTACACTCAACTGTTAAATGCACATGCATGAACAGTTTGGGGTTTTCTTCTTCTTGCTGAAAAAAGTAAAGAAATTGTCATTGTAAGTCTTACTAAAACCTGTTTAATTTCAAATAAAGATTCGCGACAACTTAATGCAAGGCCAGAATTTAGCTTATACCAACAATATGACACTAGTGGAGAATCGAACTGGAGTTTTCACGTTATGAGAAATTGTCTCGGTGAATGAAGTGAATTGTCTCCAAAATGTTGTAAAGCTTTACCCGATGTGTACATTTCCCAGTGTGTTTAGATGGTGACGTCAATACAGTGCTATATCATGTAAACTGTGTACATTTCCCATTGTGTTTAGATGGTGACGTCAGTACAGCGGCGCACCCTCAGTCACGAGGATGTTCGTACCAACCAACAGTTCGCCAAAATGTTTGAAGACACGATAAGGGTAAGGCATCCCCCCCCCCCCCCCTTCCTCCGCGTTTGGGGAGAACTACAGTTATTCTCAAACAGTATGTTGTAGGTTTTGACAGAATATTTTTTGTAACTGGTAACATCTACTCCTCAATTTTTTTTTGTCACCACGTTAATTTGTAGTTTTTTTGTTCGTTCTACTTTGTTTTTTTTGTGTGTTTTTGCCCAATGTGCCTTACCCCTGCATTAGATCGGTCATGACCCACGGAGGAGGAGGGGCGGGAAGGCTTCTGAGTTACTGGGAAAAAGGTGTTTTTGCCCCCTCCCTCCCCCGCCCTTTGAGTCCCTTTCAGGCCCACCACTTACAAGGTAGCTCCGCGTTTTCTGTTTTTATGTACTCCGTTTCCCGTTTCTTCCCAGAACCTTTGGTTTAAGCTACGTCACTTTGCCCCTTGCTGCCTTTTCAACATAAGGTTTGACGTGGAGATCCCGGAGGATGATAACATTCAGGTGAGTAAGACTGTCGATTGGAGATAGCATGGAAGAAGGAAATATCAGAGCCGTTTATACGAGAGAAATAAAACGCGAACTGCTCGTACAAATGGCACATAAATCTTGTTCGCGTCTACTATATGCCGCGTCTTTCGGTTGCTTTTAATACAACACTGTGTAGGTATATCCCCTTTTTACCGCATCAAAAATGGTTTGAACATCAAAGAGCGCAGTGAAGGAATTGTTAAATATCTGTTTAGAGGTTTTCGCGATACTTTTTTTTTGGAAACGTTAAGGTGGCGCAAAAACCTTCTTACAGACTTTTGGAAACTTTCTGTGATACGTAATGCATAACACATTATATATAATACAGTTTTCCTTTCACATATGTATAGTTGATAGTACTTTTTCTCTTTCTTCCTTCTCCTTCTTCTTCTTCTCCTTCTTCTTCTTCTTCTTCTTCTTCTTCTTCTTCTTCTTCTTCTTCTTCTTCTTCTTCTTCTTCTTCTTCCTTTTCTTCTTCTTCTTCTTCTTCTTCTTCTTCTTTTTCTTCTTCTTCTTCTTCTTCTCCTTTCCTTTTTCTTCTTCTTCTTCTTTTTCTTTTCTTCTTCTTCTTCTTCTTCTTCTGCTTCTGCTTCTTCTTCTTCTTCTTCTTCTTCTGCTTCTTCTTCTTCTTCTGCTTCTGCTTCTTCTTCTTCTTCTTCTTCTTCTGCTTCTTCTTCTTCTTCTTCTTCTTCTTCTTCTTCTTCTTCTTTTTATTAGTGGTGAAAGCAAAGCCAAATTGATTATTAGTTTTTTAAGTGGTTGTTTTACTCTTTAACGATCAGTCGGTTGGCCAGGTCGGTGTGTTTAGCTAACCAGTTCTTTCTCACTGTCTGCGGCCCTCCAGGTGGGCGTGACTGGTGTTGCCGTGAGAGTGGAGGAGAGGGACAAGAGCCTCACGCAGGAGACCACTACTCCCCAAGGAAAACTGCCAAAAGATTCCTCACCTAAAGACAAAGGTAAGGCTTACCTCACAAGACCCGAGAGAGGCAATGCACCATCGTCGAAAATCCAGCGGCCACAGGTAGTCAGAGCTTACAGTTTGTGTTGACGGTCATACTGGGCGATTAATACATATTGAAGACTTTGTATTAGATTTCAGTTCCTGGATCGATTGATTTATAAGACTTTGTGTGGGAATCCACTCGATTTCTCAAAAACAAATATATGATACTGTTAAAAATAATGAAATAAATTTGACTTATCTCTTGTTTAGCGTGTACTTGTCTACCTTTGCCTGTTCTGTGTAGTTAGTTTGGGGCCATGTGGAACAACTTTGAGTGATTTATCGTTGGTTAGGCTTTAGAAAATCGAATGTATTCCCATACAAAGTCTTATAAATCATAGCATCCAGGAGTTCTCATACAAACACCAAATATGTATAAGTCGCGCAGTGCGACCGTTACACAAACTGTAAGCTTGGTAGGCCTGTGGTCAGACTCCTCTTTATTTTTGTGTCGACCCTGAGTTTTCTCCTGCCTGATGGACCATCCTGGGTTTCCGATAGTGGCATTGTATCCAAAATTTTACCTCACTGCGTAGTCAATGGTTAAATGACTTACTTTTAAAAATAGCACCTGTCAGTATGAGTCACGTGATTCCTCAGGATGTAGTGGTTTGTAGTAGATTCCTTTTGTTTTAGGTTGGTATTTCTTGTTAGTATTAACCAAACAGGTGGATAGCACTTTTCGCGCGCTTTGATTGGCTCATCAGAATAGGTATATCCTAGGATA
>JAOBRG010147769.1:0-18660 GCA_027574985.1 Umimayanthus nakama | reverse complement strand
TGGAATGAGAGGGGACAAAGGGAGGGGGGTCGATTAAGGAAAGTACTGTTAGAAACACACATGTAATTCTTTTATAAAGCTCCTCTATGACACGTGCTTAAATAAAATATTATTATTATTAAAAATATTATTTAATAATAGGCGGCACGTGATCGTATTTTCTGGCTCCACTAATAATGCAGCTGGCAAAGTTCTGAACAGCTTGTAACTTTTTAATAATTTTATTCATATTTGAGGCTGTGAAAATATGTTTTCTACTACTTTCAATAAAATTTGCTGCATTTTTACTGAAAACAAATTTTTTGAAAAATCTAAGATAAGCCAAAATACTTGATCATAAAGGTTAAGGTATCAGACGCCCCATTTCAAGTACTTCACTCCTTCGATTATAGTGAGCACGCTTTTTAATTAAGTCCCACAAAGGTATACATTTCCTGAAAGCTTATTAAATGTCCTATCCAAAAAAAGTTACTTTCATTTGAATTTGATCTAATCTAAATATACTTGAGCCTCTTGCTTTATGAACACTGTTTTTTGTGAAGTTTCATCTCTAAAACTAGTTACCACCTCTGTGCAGTTTATATGCCATCAGAAAGCACGAAAATTTATTTACAACAACGTTCCAGTGATTTGCATTTAGGTGAGTTGTCACTTTTTTGTCCAATGGCAAAGTTGAAGGTGCTGTTCTGCATTGGTAACTGGCAGTTTTTGCCAGATTTCTCAAGAACCAAATAAATAAAAAAAAAATCCCCAGGACATTTTTGGATTTCAGCCTTTTTTGCAAGCTCTGTGCAAAATTTGGGGTAAATAGGTTGAATAGTTTTGAGATGAGACCTACTGACTTTGGTCAAAATGCGCTAAACTTATTTTCGAGAAACATCAAGAAACCACTTTCACGGCAAAGTAGTTTGTTTGCTCAGTGACAAGTGCTTTCGCACTTTTACATATATTCTTCTAATCAGAATGCACATGCAATGTGAGATGAGCCTAAGTTTGAGTCCGGTCAAAACTAAACCTTGACCCTGCTTGATCTCCTTTCGAAAGTGGTTAGTTGAATATAATGTTATAAAGTTCGCCGATCCTGGACTACCATATTCACTATCTACACTTGCTTTTACAGCTCACTCGAATTATAATTATTTGCTTGGTTGTTATTGATTATTGATGTTGTTCTAGTCGGTACATGCCTGTCAATGTGAGTCAAAGTCAGACTTTTGTCGGATGCTGCAAGATCTTTTTTCGAGGTATCACTGAATGGAATCAAAGTTTTCTTCCTTTTTTTCTTGAATTACACCCAACCTAGATGCAATTTTCCTTCTTCTTACGGGGAGTTTCAACAGCAGTAATCCGCTTGCAACAAATAACATTTCATAAATAATGACATCAAGATGTTTTCAGAGACCTGGATGACTGGAACAATTGTTTAGCTGACATCATACAGTCTTTTATTCATGTATCATCACCTTAAGACATCGCTACAAACGTAAACAATTTTCGCTGTACTTGAAAATGGAAAAAAGATTTGGCTTTCAAATGTTCACAACTGGTTGTTTAAATTCTTGGCAATTTGACAGACTAAATACGAAAAAATGGATGCGCTTGGATGAAAAAGGTCAATCTGGTAACTGAATGGAGATTGGAATACTGGAACAGCCAAAATGGCGGACATGTTGCAAAACAAACTGTTGCCATAGCAATAGTTCTTAATTAAAACTTGATTTTTGTTTTAAAAACTAGTTAGCTAACCCAAAGCTGCACACAAGCCAAAGCTTGGCCCTTTATGTGCATCTGTTTGGAAAATTTATGGGTGGGTGGGGGGGGAGGGTCTGAATTGCCCCCTTTGGCTAACTTGTTTCAACACATGGCCTGGTGATCCGAGGATTAATTTTACTAAAAATATTAATTAATGTCATAAGTCTTCATTTGTGTGGACATAGTCATAAATGTAGTCTAATTTTATTTAACTTTTGATAGAATTTGTATTTGTAATATAAATACATATGTTTCCAAATTTATGTGTAACTGCATATTGAAAAAAAGTTAGAAAAATAAAGTTTTGTGTGACTTATCTGTAACATTTTCTAAGCAGATAAATGTATACACATATAATGTTGGCTTTCAAAATACATGTAAACGGTTGATCACTACATGACCCCACAGGTTTTTACATTGAGACATTAAATTTACAGCATTTGTTAATAGTTTTTGTTAATGTTGTACTCTAGGGTTGAAGAATATCGAGTTGTTGATGATGAAACAGAGCTGGCTCAGACGGCTGGTGCACTGTTGGACAATGTGGACGACCCTAAATTTGCTAATTCTGAGGTTATAACCAATTACCTTGTTTTGTGTTCAGTGTTGGATTGTGGTTTGAATGGAGGCAGTTTACAAAAGTGTCTCAGAGCTTATTGAGAAATTATAAAGAATAGAGTTTACTAGCTTTTACAGAAAATATACTAAGGCAGACTCGTACTCAGTCACTTTAGTTGGTGGAAGAGAGGGGGCGCAGAAGATTTTGGGAAGAAGTAGAGGGTCCCGCAAAGGGTAGGAAGGACAAACACTGGGAAAGAAGCTTCCCCACAATCCTTCGCATGCCCATAAAAGTGACTAGGCAGAGTCTGATAATAAAGGTGGTTTAGAGATAAAGGAAATTTGTAAGTCATGGAGATTTGTGGGAAAATGGAAAAAAGATAATTGAAAGCTTGTGATAAATTATTTAACTGTTTGGTTTTTGCAACAAGGCTCCTCGCTTTCAAGATATTTGCAGATATCTAAAATTCTGCTTTTTAAAAGCTTTAATTGTCACTTTTGTTTGACATGCAGGCTTGTTAAGTTAAATATTTATAAATGACTGATTAATTTGTCCACCAAGCATGCTAACAAAATTCTTATGCCAAGTAAAAATGTGTTTTAGAAAGTGAATCAGGAGAGTTTTGTTTGTAAATAAGAGAAAGCCTTGCAACCACCTGACAGTCCAGACACATAGTCTGTAAAATAACTACAGATCACAACATTTTGCCCATTTAGTTTTTGTAACACCAGGCCTATGTTTTATTTTCCTTTCAGTTCATGAAGTTTGTTAAGAAACTGCGAGATGGTGAATACAAGATTGAAAACAATCAGGCATGTTTGATTTCACTTCTCGCAAGTTACTGAACATGTAGATGTGCAAGTTTTGCATTGTTGAGTAAGCCATCATTTTCAGTATCTACACTGCAACACAGAAAGTGTTCTGAATTTTAAATATTCCACCAAAAAAGATCATCTCATTGTCAGTGCAAAATGTCTTGCTTTTTCTTAAACTGACAGAACATAAATTATGCCATATTTTTATTCTGGAATGGAAGTAGATTCGGACGTATTATGTTCTGGTCATTCTGCCAAATCAAGCAGATGTATTCAAAATAAAAAATATTCCATAATAAGAATAACTCCTCAACAAAATGCTTATCTTGATTATTTACTATTGTGCAACAGTCCCAAATGAATGCACTTACCAGTGAGGGGAGTGTATGCAAACAACAAGCAACTCCTAGAGTCAATCTACCCATACCTTTAATCATCACAATCCATGTTGTGCACAAGAAAATACTATCCATTTTGTTTATGCCCTGGTTATTCAGGAATCACAGAGGGGGGGGGGGGGGGGCACATCAGTGACTCAATATTGGGGGGACAAGACACTTTTTCTTGCTAACTCTTTAAAAATTAAAAATTATTAGGGCTTGATGTGTCCTCCAACCCCCCTGCTCCACAGTCCCTGCTATTACCTGGACAAAATAACACTGAATATCAAGAACTTTTGTTGCCTGTTTGTAGGTGATAGACTCCAAGTCAGGTCAGGAGGTGGATAGTACAAGTGCCGCAGCTGACAGCTGGGTGGACGAGTATGATCAGGTTAAGATAGACGGTGACTTGTGGGCCCAGGAGTATGGTGCGGGGGCAACAGCTTCAAAGGTCAGTTTTTAAAACTGTTCTCCTAGCTCCTGTTTGTCACTCCCTTCTTTAACTGTATTTATCAAGGTATAAGGCGTATCCAGAAATCAGATAAAGTTTCACATTTTTTAGTTGAGAAAGCTGCAGAAAATCCTAAATTTTGAGACCTCATTCCCTCCTGTAAACTCGCTGCTTGTGAAGGCCACATAGAATATTACTGTGAAATGAATGCGTTAACCTCCAAATGTCTTTACTGTTGAGATCTGAATTTCCCACTGTGTTACGTTTCTTTCCTATAGTCTGATGTGGATTTCTGGGATCGTCTCCAAGGGCAATGGAATGACCTTGTTAAGTATGTGATAAAACACTCTGGAATGAATATATATAATATGTGGTGCATGCAATGTGTTTTGTTTAAACTTGCATGAATGTGTTATCCATGGGATAACAAAGTTGATTTCTGAAGTCCCGGATAATTTGATAACTTCCGTTGCCTTTTTTGTTTACTTTTACCCAAATCTCCATAAAAGCAAACTACTATACACACTCACATAAAATAAAGGTTTCTTTAGTTTTCCACTCGATCCCAGTGTTATGCCCTACGTGTGTGATAAAATAAATACTCGAGACCTCAAGGTTGCTATTTGGGAAATGTTTTGATACATCTTTCGGCTAGCAGCATTTTAACTTCTACTCATTTTTCTGAACTCTGTTTATTGTAACCATAATAAATTTAAAGTGTAAAATTTCTAACGAAGTCATCATACTACATGTAACTTTAGGCAAGTAAGTTCTAACCACCACTTTGCTTGAATTGCAATGTGGAGGTACTGAACGGTTTACAAAGAAAATGTGGAAGTGGACGAGAGTATGGTTAATCTGCTAACCTCCTCATCCCCAGCCCTCCCTCCCCCCAACCCTCCCCATATTTCACTAATGGCAGGATTGATTTTCAGATCTGACGGTGAAGAAGCTCATTCCTGGTACAATGAATATGACGCTGTAAGGAACAAAGTGAGTTCACAAGATTACACACCAAATTTTTTAAAAATATACCTTGTTTCTTCTTAATTTAGACAGAGTTCCTCATCTTTGTTCCCTTGCCGCTTTGTAGGAGTATAAGTTCGAAGAAGACAATCCCCTGATAGACCATCCCAGTCCGTTTGAGGAGGGACTGAAAAAGTTAAAGGAAGGCGATCTCGCCAGTGCTATCTTACTCTTCGAGGCAGAAGTCAGACAAAAACCTGAGCACGCTGAGGTAATACACACAAACATGTGGTAGCAAGGGCTCATTAACGTCTTTTTCTTCTTTTTTTTTGGACTAGAGAAATACTAGATTATTTCTCTCATCCATAAATAAGAAGAGAAAGACGTTAATGAACCCTTTGTGAGAGCTTTTAGCCAGAATAGAGCAGATTCATTCAGGGGGAGCTGTTATGTGTTTGAACTACACGCATAAGAAGTATCAAGATTGACATGTCGATGTTACCTTTTCTTCTGTAAGATCGATTTAATCCACGACATGTTTACAACTAAGGTTACTGTTGGAATTGTAATGACATGTAGATATACTAACAGTTACGTCGTCATTGCGATTGTATTGCAGCTATAACACTACGAATGTATTACGATTGAGCTGTAATTAGTTATTACATTATGATTATATTTGTGGTACAAGGAAATGATTCTATTATAATCCAAATCATGTTATGATTTACGAGTGATTTTTTATTTTCTATTTATATTTATGTTTACGTGTGATCAGTGTATGAAGCTACAACCATGGTGTTTGCACTAATTCATAGTTGTGGCATTGAGTTAACTTCATGAAACGCACGTCAGTGGTAATTCTTTTATATCAATTAGGCTGAAATTAAGTTTTTTCATAAATTTTAGGCATGGCAGTACTTGGGCACCAGTCAGGCTGAAAACGAACAAGATTTACCAGCTATCATGGCTTTGAACAAGTAAGTGGCCGTGTTAGCTTTGATAAGTAAGAGTTGATGTGTTTTTTAGGGGAGGGTTTCATAGATTTTGAATTTTATACATGGATTTGTATGAAAAATGGCCGAGGTCATGGAAAAGTAAAGCTTAAAATTTCATTTTTCGGTTTTAATATTTCGTGTTGTTTGAAATCTGGAGACATTCTTTGTGTTATCTAGCAAAAGTATGCCTCAAAAAAATTGACATTCTGGCTCTTCTTAGTCATAGAAAATTTAAATTGGTCACGGAATAGTTATGCCAAATTTTTCGTGAACATAACTCATTATAGTGCAAAGTATCCTCAGAAAGCCATGAGAGCTAACTGTGTTGAACATTGCAGGTGTCTCGAGTTACAGCCCAGTAACTTGACAGCGTTGATGCAGCTGGCGGTTAGTTATACAAACGAATCCATGCAATCTCAGGTGAGATATCAACAATCATTAACTGCATGCTTGTAAATAAGCACTGTAGCCAAAAACAGGGAAACGAAATTGCGAAAACCAGCGTGTGGAAACTGGGACGAAGATCTCCCTCTTCTTTTTTATTTCGCCCGCGTTTTCGCGTCCAGCTTTTGCAGATTTTTTTTCGTTGCTTAAAAAACTTGATAAGAAAAGTAGGGAATGCGTATGGTCTAAAGTTGATCGTATACATTAAAACTGATAATTGATTTTAACTACTAAAAATATACCAGATTTGCTTGTCTTTTTTTGTAAACTGTGAAATGTCACTTGCGTCATTTTTAAGCATTCGATATCCCGATACCGGTATGGTATTTAGAAGTCTAAGACTTTGGTTTTAGTCACAGTAGTGGGTCTTTACAGCATTTCCTTGGTATAAATTCTCATTAGAAAGCACGGTTCAAGCTCGGTATTACTGCAACACAAGTGTGACTCAGGCCACAACTCTTGTTTCCTGGTACCACCGTTACTTAACGTTTTACTGATAAACCAACAACCTGCGAGCGTGATTAAATACCTCTTATTAGCCGAGTGCGAGGTCCGTACGGCAAGTTATGGACTGAGTTTTTCCTTCCTTTTATGGCCGAAGCGCGAGGGCCATGAAAACAGGAAGGAAAAAAGGGAGGATCCATAACTTGCCGTGCGGACCGAGCAAACGAGGCTAATAAGATGTTTTTTATATGGCTTTGTTGATTATTTTGGTTTTGAAAAGAGCTAGCGGTCCGTACGGCTACTTACGGACCTGGAATTGACCAATCACAGCACGCGAAATCGTTCAGCCGTATAATAATTATTTGTATTGTGTTTCTTGGCCAATCAAAACATCATAGCCGCAAACTATGCTAGGCCGCCCCACCGCAGCTCAGACCTGTATGCAGTTTTTCTGATTGGATAAGGAACAGTAGACTTTGAAAAAAAGTTGTCTTCAGTTCATTTTGATTGTTCATTTTGATCATCAGTATAGTACACGTGCGTTGAAGCTCTAAAATTT
Organism: Umimayanthus nakama; assembly: GCA_027574985.1. NCBI lineage: Eukaryota > Metazoa > Cnidaria > Anthozoa > Zoantharia > Parazoanthidae > Umimayanthus > Umimayanthus nakama. Next base: position 11,292 of record JAOBRG010147769.1, on the reverse strand, counting down.
AAAAATGCTCCCTCGTTTTCACAACTGACATGTGGGAATTCGAATCACATTTGAAAGTAAAGATACGAATATCTCGTCTCCTTTGGAAGTTCGTTTCAAAAGAGAGCGTCATTGTAGTTTGATATAAAGGTAGACTGGTTTCAAGCGAACACTGTGGGGCTTTCCAGTCCAAGATGCAATTTGTTACTGTCACTATTCACGGCTTTGCCTACTTGACAGTCAGTATTTATCTGTAGGGATCTTGCATGGGTCAGTGTCAGTCTGTTGTATTACTGAGCATTCGGGACTCACTCGGTATATTCCAAAGCTAAAAGTGGTTACTAGTTAGCAGCGGACTTTTGACTAGGGTTTTGTAATATTCTTGTTGCCCCTCTACGTTGTGTTCGTAAAAATATATATACTGCTCAAGCTAAGGTTGTGGCTTTCAACCTATTTCGGAAGACATAAAGGCCATTCTAAGGTCTTTTTTAAAAAAATAGTAATGTCTGCAAAAAAGCAAAGAAAAGGCTTACGATGAAAAAAAAACCCTTTTCTATAGACGCTATCTACTAATCGTCTAAAATGTAACCACCTTATTGATATACATTTATATTTTTTTATTTATCTATCAGATATTTATACAGGAAGTTTAATTAGCAGAGCTAGTTTTAATAGAGTCCTGTGTATAAACTAAAAGTTAAAATAAATGAGGAGTTGGTGAATATACACGTATACGTGCAGTGCTGCTGCTAATAAATTTGGACTGGTGCACCGGCGCTGCTCCCAATTTAGGACCTGGTAACTGTGTTTGTATTAAATATTTGAAGAAAATTGCACGAGAACAACAACAACAAAATTCCTTCCTCAAGAACTGATCATATTCAAAGTATTTTGTCTTCTCGACTTCCCAGGCCTGCAATACATTACGTTCCTGGCTCAGAGCAAACAGCAGGTATGTTCTAGAGGTATTCAATTTTGTTTTTCTCCCCAATGGAGGAGCATTACGAAAATGTGTGTGAAGGAGAGGTAATTTAGAGAGGAATCCTAGTTGTGTACACCTCATGTGTATATAAGAAACCTGTTCAATTGTTTCTAGTTTTCCGAACAAACACCGTTTTTTACCTACTGAGGAAGTAAGCAGTCTGCTTTTCCAGAAAGCAAATTAAAACCCTATTACAATGCCAGGTTGTAACTGTGCAATGTTTTAAAACACAGTGCGTTGTCTGTGAACTTCAGTAGACTTTCAGATTTATTTGCTACACAATGTTGATCTTAACAACAAGGCTTTTTATTACCATATGTATGTTTCAAAAAAGATTTACATAATATTGAATAAGTAACATTGTTTAGGTAAAAGTTACTCAGAAAAATAGCCATATAGCTAATCGAGCTGAGTAACCAGAAGTACTATTTATAAGAGTAAATAGGGGTAGGCAATAAAAGCTAACGCAATCTAAAGAGGACTAACTTGATAAATAAATAAATAAATAAATAAATAAAGTAACAATAAAAAAATAAAATACAATAACAACACGAAAATTTAGTTGCACATGATCATGACTCTAGGGACAGAATGATTTAAAAATTAGCCTTATTGTACGATTAAAGAATACTCAACTTTATTTTTGTTTTGAACTATTTTTGGGAGAGTTGTTTTATATTATCTTATAAGATTTTGTAACCAGAAGCTGTCTTGTGCTTAGGTACAGTGACTTGGTTTGAGACTCTCTTACAGAGTGCGTTGTGTTTGCTACACAACATTAATCTTAAGGAGATCTTGTAACCAGAAGTTGTCTTGTGCTCAGATACAGCGACTTTGTAGGAGACTCTCCTACAGAGTGCTTTGCGTTAACAGTATTGATCTTAGGGACATTTCTGTAACCAGAAGTTGTCTTGTGCTCAGATATAGTGACTTTGTGAAAGACTCCCCTACAGAGTGCGTTGTGTTTGCTACACAAGGTTGATCCTAAGGAGATCTTGTAACCAGAAGTTGTCTTGTTCTCAGGTACAGCGACCTGGTTGGAGACTTCCCTACAGAGCAGGAGCACTCGCCGCGGATTGCAACTGCGTCCATAATGTCGACCGATATGTACAGTGAGATAAGGGACTTGTATATCACCGCCGCCCAGAGGGCGCCAGAGAACGATATTGATCCAACCGTACAGGTAACCGTACAGTTAACGTTTCCTCGTTTGTCTTGGTACCTCGCGCAAACAGTTAGGCTATACTCAGAGAACGTAAGTTTCCATTGATCATTGAACAGTATCAATAGCAACAGAAGAACAGCTAACACTTTTAATAATACGTCGTTGTATGTTACTTTATGTATGGTCCGTTTTAGTGTTAAGGTTTTGGTTAGCTACATGGTGTTTTTAACCGATGGAATCTATTGTTCTCGGAGTAGAGGGCAACTGTGCGCGAGCGCGCGTGTCGTTATCCCCGAATGCCCCGATCATAGTACACACCAGGGCCCCCGTTGTTCAAAGCCCGATTAGAACTAATCCTGGATTAATTCTTAACAAAACCTATAGAGTTAACTCAGGATTAGCAATAATCGGGCTTTGAACAACCCGGCCCTGTTCTCACAACTCGTCCATTTTCCAAAAGGTTGGTCTTGGTGTCCTGTTCAACTTGTCAGGCGAGTACGACAAGGCCGTTGATTGTTTCCAAGCGGCTCTTCACGCGCGGCCGAGCGACTCTCTCCTGTGGAACAAACTGGGAGCTACGTTAGCAAATGGGGGGAGGAGTGAGGAGGCGGTTGACGCCTACAGACACGCCCTCTCACTCAGTCCTGGGTTCATCCGATGTCGCTACAACCTGGGTATCAGTTGTATTAACTTGGGAGCACATAAGGAGGCTGTGGAGCATTTCCTTACTGCTCTCAACATGCAGCGAAAGGTACAAACTGTTATGTGCAATGTGTTTACCAGAAGTTAACTGGACTAATTTGGTACAAATGTTACTTTTTCTGTGGTCTGCTGCAAAGCCATAAAAACTTCCAGCTTCAGGGACTGATTTGTTCGCATGGTGAATGTGTGAAACTCCCTTCTTCACTGAAAGTTTTCTGTGTAAACTTTTTCAAAACTTACCTCATGTTTGTTCAATTTGATGAACTGAAAGCTGTTTCCCAGTCTGGTAATGTCGTATTATTGGTACAAAATGCGGGTGCAGCAACGTTATACACGGGGTGGGTTTGTGATGGTTAATTTGTAGGGGGACCACGTGTTCTCTTATGTGCTAGAATGCCCAAGGGAGGAATCTTTGACTCTTTATGTTCTGTCACCACTTCATGTATAACGTAACATGTGTTTTTATTAGCGATAAATTTATGAAATGGTTCGGACATTAGCTGATAAGAAATAAATTGACGCTAACACACCAGCATTTTTAATTAACGTTTTGCTTGTAGTATTTTAATAACTATAAAACGTCAACAAATATTTTCGTTGTCGGATAGTTTTCTCAATCATTTGCTTTAAAACAGGACATCTCTTTCGTTAAGAGCATGTCAGAAAACATCTCATTTATAGACACGGCAACAGATAAAAAAGCAGTTAGTATCATGAATACCGTAACACGTCGGTGTAAATATAATTCATCTTAACCTACATTTTTTGCGTTTCCATGGTAACCCAGATCAGAGGTATTCGATATGATGTCAAGTTCTTAAACCAACTATAAAGAACGCTCACCTTACTCCACGAAAGCATTATTTGCATACCAGTTTTCCTTTTTGTGTTTTTTCACTTTGCAGTTTACTTCAGTTCCCTTATTCTTTATTACCGCCACAACTTTTTCATTACAGTTGTTTTTATTCACACCCCAGGATCCCTTTGGGTCAGGAAATTCTTCGTCCACCATGTCAGACAACGTCTGGTCCACGCTGCGCATGACGCTATCGCTAATGGGTCGTCCCGAGCTGCACAAAGCTATAGACTCCAGAGACCTTGAGCAATTAAACAGTGTATTCCAAGTGCATGACTGAGGACAAAGAACTGCGTCGCTCTTGCGATACCAGCAATCATGGTCACGTGTATTTGGACGACTTCCTCCATCCGCATCAATGTCGAGTAGACTCCAACAAAATTGTCAGAAACTTGACATTGTGGGTGCAGCCAGAGATTCCAATACTACATAAAACACGTAGATTTAAGAAAAACACATGTTAAGCTATTTACCGACAAAATGTTTAGCTTCCACATGTAAGCTTTCTAGTTTACACATGTGTATTTCTAGTATTTTCTGGGAAAGACGAAAACTCTTAATGATACGTAGATTTTGTCTAGATTCTCCAAAAATAAGGTTTTTTTAGGTTTAATTACAAATCCTTTTAAAAATCATAATTGCAACCATTACAGTTTGACCGTGTTTAGAGAATTCGAAGCTCCATGGGGAAAGGGCTTCGAATTGTCAAAGTTCGAATTATGGGGGTCCAGCTGTAGAACACATTTTGAATAGTTTCACAACTTTACAATTTTAAAGTATTTATAACTAATAATTAGGTCTTTCCGGTAGGGCTTACTTGTTTTGGCCGTCCCAACAGCTGTTGACCATGATCGTTTTCCTCAGCGTGAAAGCAGGGTTCCTGAAATCTATCGCCAAAGCATGAAACCGTTTCCTGTAAAGCCTCTAGTGAAGGTGTCGGGTCTCTAATCATTTAGGTGGCTGTTGCAATACCAGTACAGCGTACCATCACTTGATCCTTTCTCAATGTTTGTGATACCATCACAAACATTGAGAACGGTGTGATGAAATTCGGTTGTTATTCTGCTACCAAAAAGTAAGTTGCGAGGGTGTACGCTCGCCTACTTGGCCTTCCTGGAACGCCGCGTGAATGAGGTTTGGTTGAGAGATGCGTTGAGTTTTTCATATTGATATGAATTTTTGAGGGACCATATGAAACACTGCTGAATTTAATATTTTTCGAATGAATGGACAAACTAGTTATAAGATGTATTAAATGTAAAGAAATTTTATTGAATTAAAGGTTTCGCACGCGGTACAAAGTCCTTGACTCACCAGGCTAGAATTAATTGAGCGGCAAGTTCCGTCATGCACTAACTTTTCATTCACAAAGTATGTCTTTGCTGTTCTTGAAAGTGAACGTTAGTATATAATATAATATGATATGATAAAATATTATGTAATTATCAAATGACTCTTTAATGAGTTTTTAAAAGAAAGTCACTCTTTCGAAATCAGTAACTATCAGTTTTCTTTCTTACTTACCACACGTTAGATAAGAACCATTTATATAAACTGAGCGCTAGGTTTGAACTCAGGCCAGATACACTGCAAAGCTCTATCGCGGAAACTACGGTGGGTTTAGAGAAGGGGTTTTTTTTTGGGGGGGGGAGGGTCGCAGACGTCTTGCTGCGCGGTGTAATAATGACACAAGTTCGCCAGAAAGATTGTCTGTCCGTGGAGATTGTTCTATGTAAATCAAACTTAATACAGGTTTACCTGACTATTTCACTGTTCTAAACGTTTATTTTATGTGCGTCAAACTCAACAATAGCTCACCAGTCTAATTCACTGTCAATAATGACCGTTTTCTGTAGGTCAAATTTAGAAACATACGATGAATCTCCGCTTACAAAAATCTCCACCCTTGACAGCGTATTTGAAAACTTCCGTTTTCGGTGGCCGAAAACGCCGGTTACGCATGGACGGTAACCGTATTCGGGGAAAAGAAGTCTCCGTCCTCGAAAACACCCAGCTACATGTGGACGGGGTTTTAGATATTTGTGATTGTAGCAGATACAAACACCCTGTTTATTTGGTGGAGGAGCTTAGAGGCAACTTTTGCCCCACCCTCGTCCCAAATGTTTTACTCGGCAAAGGCGGTTTACACATAGCTGACACCGGTCTCAAGTGGGTTTTTTTGACAAAGGCGATTTCCTTTACTGACGCAAGGTTATCAGCGATTTTGGTATTAAACTCAACTCTGTGCTTCTGTTGATAACTTTTGATATTGCTTCTTTACAATATACTTTGATAATCGTTAAATGCTTCATAACATGACTCCATTCCTAGTTCGTGGGTACAAGCTAGGAGAAAATATGAAGAGTTGTTTAAACAGTGAGCATTGCTTAGTAAAAACTTACAGGTGAATATAATGTTCTTTTTTGTTTACTTTTTCTTGGTTTAAAGCTTTTACTAGTTTGAGTGGTTTAATGGCAACCTTGGCACGCAATACAAACCAGTAAAACTAGGTATTGTTGATAGTGCAGGTTTTTACACACAAAGATGAAAAGCGATCAGTGTTGATTGAACTCAGAAATGTTTCCTTCACACGACTCTATTCCGCCTACTCGGAACCTTGGCATTGAAGAAGAACCAACGAATTCGTTGTTCGCTGTTCTTCTTTATTCAAGTATTTAATGCAGAGAGTTTTTAAACATTAAAATGCAGCAACACACGTTGATTTGCTCGCCGTCAGAACACTAATAAGTTGCGAAATCAAGGCAATTAAACCGTGTGGTCAAAAGCATTAATCATGAATTTATGTTAAGGAAACTGAGAAAATGGCAGCCGGTTTTATTTTTGGTTTTTTTAAAAGGTTGTTCGTGTTCATGCTTTTAGTGTTGATTCAAATGAAGATTGTACGACAAGATTTTGGTTCTTAAGTGTTTTTATGAATGGTGATAGAACGGTTTAGTTGTTATGACATGCTTATCTTGCGAGTAAGCAAACTTATTTCCTCAAATTTCTTAAAGGCAAGACACGAAACAACTGCCGACATCTGCCGTGTTCTTAGCTTTCGTCTGTTGAAGCAAAAAGAATAGCGTGATGTAGAGTAATTTTTTTTTTTGTAATTACTATTAGAAAAACCTTATTCTACACTTGTTCTTCCTCTACACTGTTCATATCTAATCAGTAACTAAGCAAACTAAATCAGCACGTATTTCTCTGACTCTGGAGAAAGTGTATTTTATGTTTGTAACTATATAAGGTATATGAAAGTATATAAGTATTGGTAACTTTAGGGGTGTTTTTCAACAACTTCGACAATCATCTCCTTCATCTTTATTTGGGAGTCCCGCCGGATTTGTAGCAAAACATCAGCACATCGATGGAGTTGCAAACCAGGGCCCGGTTGCTCAAAGCCCGATTAGTACTAATCCTGGGTTAACTCTTATTGTCTTAACAAAACCTAGAGTTAACCCAGGATTAGCACTAATCGGGTATTGAACAACCGGGCACAGAAGGGAGAGGGCCAGATATAGGTCAGTATATCGTTTACCGTTGTTTCGGAAACTCCTGTAATGGCATATATCTCTTCACCTGCCCGATCAATTTTACCAGTCAGTTTGCGGTCGGGTGTTTGGTAAAGCTGGTCAATAGCATCGAGGACAGTCTTATTCCAATGTTGTCGGCGGTGGTATTGTAAGTGACTGATAATGTGTTTTTAAGAAGTTGCGATCAAGGAAAGGGCGTCCAAGAATCGTGCTGAAAGTCGATTGGCGTGAAGAGTGGTACTGTAACCTGTTGCCGTCTGGACGTTCGCTCAGGCCCCTCTTCATCCCACTTAACGAGACATTGCACGGTGGGTGGTATATAGCTAGTGGGGACTCTCCAGCCACTTGTTAACTGCTCGTTAACTCATAAACTGCTGGCTTTGGTATTCACCGCTAACAGTGATGAGTCTTGGTACCAAGAAACGTACTGTGTTTTATTGAGTAGGGTCTTCACAGCTCAACGCCTCCTCAATCTGAGCTTGCCAGTTGCAGCTCGTGATCATTATATAAAGTTAACAGGGGCGGATCCAGAAATTTCAGAAATGGGGGACCGGCAGCCAAGTTTTAGAAAAGGGGGGCCGGAATTCGACTTTTCAGTGCCGCTTTCAGTCATTTTCTTCTAAACCTCTGACAAATATTCCACCAAAAGGGGGGGCGCGGCCCGTCCAGCCCCTCCCCTAAATCCGCGCCTGGTTAAAATATCGCGTTTACCAGTATTCAGTTTTTGAAGTGCATACCTGTACAGTGCTTACTCCTCTTGGCTTACCTAATAGTCTTATCAAGTATACTTCTGTACGCTGACATTCATTCTTATCATAATCTTTACATCTCCGCGGTGTTTTCTGTTATGCGTTAGGTTATAGCGTATAGCCAAATAACTCTTTATAAATTGATACAGCCAGTGTTTTACTTAATGCTGTTTGTGCTCTCAACAAGTCTATACTAACCATTTTTTAAATAATTTTGTTGGAATAAAGAACCAATATCCAACAAGCAACACAGCATGAAAGCTATTTTTTTAAATTACTTTGAACAAGTTGATGGGTTTAGGCAACTTTCTGGCGCCCGTCTCAAGTGTTTTACTTGGCAAAGGCGGTTTGTAGCTGACCGGGACCCATTTAAAGTGTTTATTTGGCAAAGGCGGTTTCCACTTCTAACGCCAGTTCATCACCGACTTTAGTGTTAAATTTACAGCTATGCTCCTGTTGATAATTTTGGAATGAACGTCTCTTAAAATATATTTTGATAATCGTTAAATGCTCCATAACATGACTCTCTTCCTAGTTCGAGTGTCCACGATCGGAGAAAATATAAAGAGTTGTTTTAAAACAGTTAGAGCAGTTTATTTTACCTGTAAGTTTTCACTAAGCACAGATGGTCTGGTCATTCTGTGGTTGGACCTAGAACAAATTGCAACAGAAAGTTTCTCTGCTCCAATTTTCTAATTTTAGGCCTCTAAACAACATATCAAAAATGTAGGAAAATGTACGCAGGCAAAAACAGTGAATTAAGATATTTTGTAGTATCTAATTAGCATAAATCCAAAATGGCGGCTTATCATTGTGCCTTGTCAGCATAATTCTCTTAGAAGGTATTTATTGCGATTTAAAAGTCAAAATACTTTGTTACAAGTGTAAAACAATTATGCAATACACTTATTTTTCATTTTGGGTTGTAAGGTCTGCCATTAATATCGTCATTTAACGATCTGAAATGACGCATACCATATTTTGTCACTCAAGGCAATATCTCACCGTTGTGTGCAGCTAGAACTTTACCTAGTCCTATTCACTTCAAAACTTTGCACTCACTACATGCGAATGAGCATGGCAGACCATATTTCTTACAAGAATACTCCCAATTAACTATCATGCACAGCCCAGTTTGCGCAAACATCTAAGGACTTTCAACAGGTTTTCTGGAGCAGGAGGAATTCCGTTATCCGAGCTTGCAGATGGTCTACAACAATGCGCCACTCCCTAGTCTTCTAGTTTGGTTTCAACTGGTCGCCTTTTCCCGCCAAATATTGCACTTGAAATGAATTAGCTCCATGCGCTGTGGTAGCGCGCTGCCGCAGCGCAGCGGTAGGGGAAAGACCTTAATTATAAATATACATTTATCAAACTTGTCGCCACTTTCTCGCAAAAACACTTTTATCGTAGTGCATTTAACGTTGTACATATCAGGAAGATTAGTTTTGAAAAAGTTGTTTCTTTTTTCTGCGTTTGCGAGTAGCCGAGGCTGAACATTCGAGTTTGTCAATAATGGTTGAAATGGTACTTTTTCCGCTTGTGATATTTGTTGTACAGCTAAGTAACGTTTCGAGCACTAGCCCTTCGTCGGAGCAGACTGATCTCCGTACAAGCAACATAAACCCTTTTACCAGCAACAAGAATTCATCCAACGTTGACTCCTTCATTTCCCAAGCTTGCGTTATTTGTTGCTTTCTGCAGCTCTGCTCTTTTCTGTTACCAATACCATGCAATCGTAAAGTGGTATCGCGGTAAAAAAAGGTATGCACGAACGGCAGTAGCTGGCAAGTTTCGAGGCCAATTACCCACTTAAGTCATGAACACGTAACTTCCTGTCAAAGAGGATGCAAACATGCATCAGCATAAAGACACAGCAGAACCAGAAGGTCTGTATCCTCTCCAATAAGTGAAGTCGCGACTTGTCATGGAGACATTGGCTGTATGGACAATGATTTGGTCAGTATCGGCTTCAGCATGCATGGATTTGCTGCCATTATCACGTACACCAGCACTTAACGCTTGTTATTGGTGTTGGGAAAAAAGTATTTTATTGTTTTTAGAAGCACCGTTCCAATAAAGTTCACTTCAGCTCCTACAACGCGGCTTCGGTTGCTGATTAGGGACTGGTACTTCCTTCTTCGTTCTGAAATTCGGACCAGTTGCAACAAGGTTTTGAGCAAAGGCTATATTGCTGCGAATCTTTACGGCCAACTATCTCCGCCTTCAGTGCACGTACGTTTTTTAGTTGTTTGAAAGTCAGACGTTCTAATTAGAAAAACACTGAGACTTTTTTTGTTCCCAGATAAACGAGCAGGCTAAATAGACAGTGTTCAGTAAAGTAAGAAACTGGTATACTGGAGCGGAAAGCACGAGTGGTAGATGGTGGTTCTCGTGGTCTTGATGTTTCCGTCTTGAGAGGTAGAAAAGATTTCGTTGCAGTATTTGTATCTGCATTCTTTATGAATGGAATGGACTGTCCCAGTTGCAGAGGTGCAGATGTTTTCACCTCGCAATTGACTCGCTTTGTTGAAATCATTACTCCCCTTCTGTTTGAGTTGTATAATTTTATGACCGTTTTTAGTGGCTCCTTGCAGATAACACTGTTTTCTATCGTCTGTTATGTCTGCGCCACAACAGAGCCATCACAAAGTGGTACTTAGAAGTATTTTACACATGCAAACTACTGTTTCAATTATAGGTCAGCAGTGTGAAGCCGGATATAGCCATGTATACAACTTTTGCTACAGTCGGCGAAGCTGCAAGCTGTTTTAAAACAACACATATACTGACTATTATCCTTGTTACATTCTTAAACTGCAATGCAACAGCAATTTTGAAAAAGAAACGGCCTAAACTTCCCTTGCTTCTTCACAAGAAATATGTAAATTTTCATTCCTAGTTTTCAAGGTGCAAAAAAATGTACAATTTTATGCATTTACACGTGTAGATACCCTATTTATTTTTCTAATAAAGCCTTTTGTTTTGTGCTTCTGTTGCGGTCGTTGCGTGTTTGTTTTAGTCGCGGCCATTTTAAATTTGCAGATGCTTATAACGCAGTCAGAAAATATAAAATAAATCGTTTTCCCCTGCCCAGATCCTTTTACATTTTTGATACAACGTTTCTGGATACTTTTCTAGACTGACCAGACTAAGAGCTTTTTGGTTGTTGTTTTTTTGTTTTTGATAAAGGTTTGCAAATTTGCATGGCTTACATAAAATACATATATGTTATTTACCGGCTGAGAGGTCCGTATAGGGAAAAACTGTGACCAAGGTCTGAGTATGCTGACCGAGGCCTCTGGGCCGAGGTCAGCATATTT